>JAZKJV010006534.1:0-91974 GCA_037367405.1 Ottelia alismoides | reverse complement strand
TGGGGTAGCGTTTAAAGCACCCTCTAGGCTTCCAGACCTTCTCAATGAATGTCATGAGCAGTTTACGAAAGGGCCTCTTACCCAATATGTAGAAGACGAGAATGTGTTCCCATTGTTGTTCAAGTGAGTGGGCCTCGTCCTCGGAGACAAAGGCGACCTCTTGTTCGTTGATGATAGCAGGAGGGGGAAAGCAAGCCTTCTAGATGGTGTAATAAGAGAGGGGGAGGGGGAAGGACCCCCGCAAGTGTAAAGCCTTAAAATGGGTTGTCTCTCAGATCCTTTATCATAAGATCCGGCTCGTCAAGAGGAAACTGATGGAATTTGTTTTGTATGAATCAGACATCGTTTTGATTTATTAGATTTTCGGAAAAAGAGAAGTAAAAGGTTTAAGCCGTCATTAACTCTTAACGACCATTGATGAATCCACATTTCATCATCTTTATTCTATCTTTTTTGGCCTAAAAAACTCCTTGCAAATGCGTGTAAATACCTTTAATTCACGCATCTTAGCATTCATACATGTGCATGTAAATAGTGTATAAAATACTGTTTTTAAAGCCAAAATTATGGAATAAATAAAAGAAAAGAAAAATAATAAAATATTGTAAATATTTTATGATCCGAAACCCCGAGACCTAGGCATCTCGATGACTAGGTCGAAAAGAATAAAGTAGGGGGAGATAAGGGCCAGATACCTATTCATTTTTATTCAATCTTTATTCATTTTGGGACCTATTTTTGGTTCCACTTTTTATTCCGTAGATAAAGAAACTTTGTATATGAAAGTTGTAGATAATTAAATATATAAAAAATACAAAATTGATTTCACCTCAAACATAATGTACAGATAAAAAGTTATGATTTGAATAAACATCCAGAATCCCAACTTCCCAGACCTGTATCTCCCTAATAAAAGAAGGAAAATGCATCAAAATCACCTTTAATTGTATATAATTTAAAATAAGCTATTTAATGGCAGTAGTTTCACATTTTGCGGGAGCTACGGTTGAAAAGTTGAGTTTTGGACCCTCATTGAATACTTGTACAAATTAAAATATTCATTTTATCATTTATTCATTATTTTTATAATTTCTTATTTTTATAATTTTGTAAATATTATTTATAATATATTTGTACATTAAAATCAGAATAAAAACACAAAGGAAATACAAAAATAAAATGCATGTATATAGCATACATAGGTATAATACATGTATATATACCAATACAATCCATACTTATATTTATTAAGTGTACAAAATACCTAGAAAAATAAATAAAAATATATTTAAGTGTATAAAAATATTTGATAAATTTATTAAAATAAAAAAAATAATAAAATTAAATACATTAAATAAAAATAAAATAATAAATTATATAGATATACATACCTATATAAGCCTAAAAAGGTAACTTATATTTTATACCTCATAAAAATAATTAAAAATCATAATAAAATAGTTCATAAAATAACAAAATAATTTTCATTTAATAATTAAAATTAATTAATTCATTTTCTATTTTTATTGAATTATAAAATATTTTTCAAGGATTTTCCCTGGTTGGTCCACGTGGACCAACCAGGTGCCAGCCCACGTTGGTCGACGGGTCAACTGATCGTCCTTCCCCCCTGCCATGCGTCAGACCTAGTTTTCTGTCCGATTTGGCGGATTTTTCTAGGTCAAATCTTGCATCCATTCTTGTAGCGACCTGAAGCACTTTTTACTTCCCTCGATCCTTGCTCATTCACGCCCTAGGCTTTCCTAGGGCTGATGAGCGGTGATTCGAGCCATCTTCCTCGACCTTTGGAGTATCTGAGCCACAATGTCAAACCATTCATATTGCACTTCGACTTCCCCATTCGATTTTTGAACCCCTCTTCCATAGGCTTAGCTCCCTCTCTCACGCCCGCGAGCTCGAGGAAGGTGGCAGCATCCTCTCCTTAGCTTCAGGACGAATCGAGCGATGCTCGAGGCAGCTCCACCACCTCCGCCTTTCGCCGGCGTCGAGGTATACTTCTACCTCAGGTTCATACCTTCGAGGTCCTTGTTTCCCATTTATTTTCCTTGCATTTTGTTCGTCGTAGCATTAGGAGTAAAACCCCCAAGTAATTTCGCATTTCATCCATTAAATCCCCCAAATCGTACCCTCGCCGGAGTGCACCTCCGACGACCCGTCATTTCTCCCGCTCCTCGCCGTGTTTCCACTTCCGCGGAGTCCAGGCATTTTGCCCTGGACCCTCTCACTCTTTCTGCAGTACTTGGGAGTGTAGCAAGAAGCCTGAGGGGTCGGTTTTGACCCTCGTCGGAGAGCCAAGAAGCTCCCCTGCTCCGCCGTCGTCTCCAGCTGAACTCCGATCATCACCAGAGCATTTTGGACCTCCAGAACCTAGAGGAAGCCACCAGGAGCCTCCAAGCCATTTTTGAAGCCCAAAGAACGTCGGAGGTCAGAGCTTGAGCTTGGGGAAGTTCGCCTCACCGGCGCTCCTCCCCTGTTCTTGCTCCGCCCCCTCCGCGCCGTCGGATCAAAGCCCGAGCTCCAGGCGCACGTCGACCGTTGGATCCTCCTGCACATCCACTGTCAGATCAAGCCAAGGGATCTAATCACCGTCGTCCATCCGCGAAGCGTCATCGGCCGTCCAGATCGCGCCACGTGTCAAGTGGCTTCTTTCACCGCCGTTGGATCGCCACTCTTTGGGTATTTTGCATATTTCACCTTGAGAGTTTTTGCATTTATTTTTAGTCCATAAACTTCCTTCCGTAGTTTAAATATTTTTATAATATTTGCATCTAGGCCCCCGAACTTTAGTTATTTGCATTTAGGTCCTTCCCAAACGCGTGCCAGGCACGCGTGGGATTGGGTTATTTGCAGGCGTGCCCTGGCGGCTATTGTTATTTGTGTTTGGTCTTGGAACTTTATTTATTAGTTATATATTTTTGTGTAAAAATGGCACTGTGACCCTTAGATGTTTTCCTATTTACAATTATACCCCTGCCAGCTGTGTAGTTTTTATTTGTCGTTTGTATTTATTCCATGCATCTATAAATTGCTAAAAATCACCAAAAAAATAGGTTAAGCTCATGTTTGCTTGCTCTTTCTAGCCATATTTTTATTTTCCATTTTTCTTGCATTTTCCTATTTAATAAAAAAATCAAAAGCATGCATTTTCAGCACTGTTTGCATTACAAAAACCCTAAAATTATAAAAACCTATTTAAAAATTAAAAAAAAATTACCTTGTGTAGTATTTTAGTGCCTCTTAACCCCTGTCCAAAAATCATTAAAAATTTCAAAACAAAAACCCTAAAATTAGAATACTCCAAAAATTCTCCTAAAAATCTAAAAAATTCAAGAAAAATCCTAAAAATGTAAACTCATTTCTGAATTTTCTTTGATTTATTCTCTTGATTTAAAATTAATTTGAGGAATTTTGGACTCTGATTTCTATTTTTAATCCTCTTTTGATTTCGGCCAGTAGCTTAGTTCACTGTTCTCTAGTATTTTGACTTTTAAAAATATCAAAAAAATTCATAAAAATATCTAAAAATTACAAAAACATCTAAAATTATAAAAGACCAAACCATTTTATTTTCTGAATTTGGTTATTTTTTCCTTATTTTTTTTTAAATACTCTATTATTCTCTTTTTCTTATATTGTGTATATACTCTATTTATCAAAACATAAAAAATATATATATAATATATAAAAAGAAAATACAAAATCAATAAATTAAAATTAAAATATAAAAATATAAAATTAAAAATATAAAAAATATTATAAAAAAAACCCACAAAAATTAGCATATTTGTAGACACTTAATCACATTCACATTTTGCACATTTTTGTCCGATCTATCTTGCTTGCTCCCTGTGTTCGACCTCTACACACTTGCACACTATACACATTTTTGTAGAGGTTATAATAAATTTTGACTCCACACTTGTTTTCCATTGCTTGATATTACATTGTGGGTTGATTGTTGATTGTAGTCCGAATTTCTGAGTGGTCGGTTCAGCGACTAAGTTCCCGCCTTGTGTGGAACTTAAGACCATCGAAAATCGGTTACATCAAATGGCGCTGTTGCCGGGGAGCAACAGCGAATAGGTCATATTTTGTGATTGATTGTGTTTATTTGTTTACCATTACTGCCTCTTTTATTTATTTTATATTTGACTTATATTGTTGAGCTATCTGACCACCCTCTTTGTATCTTTGTGCGAGGTACCGCGAGCGAGGAGGCGGCTTTTCCTAGTCGCCTGGGCACCCACGTGAAGCCTTCTACCCATGCACGGAGGAGGCTTAGAAATTTTGTAGATTAGCTCCTTACTTTCTGCAATTATTTTGTGTAATTAATTGTGAGAGAGAGCGACTATTTTTTGTAATAATACATGTACATTCGGACTTGGACATTCGGGCCCAAGTTCCAAGTGCTTGTACACTTGGGGGCTCACTGATGTTTTCATCGGGTTTTTCATCGCATTTCTTTTCCTTTGTTTTCCGATTTTGTTTTCTTATTTTGTGTGATTGAGCTCTAGCTTAAGGATTGATTGGCGTAAGACTAGGTCCAAACACCTTAATTAACTTTGCATGCACCTATAGTCTCGATCTTTGGACTTAGTCAAATTTTTGAAAAAGGTTCTTCATGCTAATAGTCTATCCTCATCCTAGGGAGATTTCATCGGACTGCATACCGCATATAGATTAGGTTTATAAATTCATGCGTTGCATCCTGCATGAAGAGAGCTGGAGGCACTGTAAGTCTTTCTACTTGAGCATTCATCATTTAGGCACGGAGGTGAGATTTCCATCTTCGTGCCAACTTGCATTGCTTTTCCGTCTCTCTCCTCTATTTTTGGATCCAATAGAATAAAGGAAAAATACAAAAAACGTTAGGCGCTTGTATTGAATTGACTCAAAGCAAGTGATAACACCAAAAAAATAAAAAAGGGACTGCTAAAGAAAACTTGACCTAAATAAAATCGGCCAATTGGACACACTGCTTGGGGTGAGCAAAGCCCTCAATTGTACTCAGGTTGCATGGTAAGGTCTCTTTCCAAGTGAGAGAGCGGCTTCGTAAGGATTAGAGCCCAAATTCCAGTCTGTGGCTGCCTTGTGTATCGCCTGGATTTCCGAAGTATTGGCGCTTCTATCGTACGTAGACGAGTAGGGCTTGGTCGCCATTGATGACTCTCTATTGCATAGAGAATTGAACTTGTCCGAAGTATCGAGCATTGGCCATGCCTTGACGGGGGTGTCTGTCTCATCGTCTTGCGTCCGAGTAGGATCTTGCACGCTCACGGGTGATTCCGTTGCGAGCGAGATCCGAAGTATCGGTTTCGCCTATCGGCTTCCTCCCTCTATTTCTTTGGCTGAGTAGGGATCCAGGAAGGGTTACAAGGACCTCAAAAAGTGCAGACTACAGGTTACACAGGAGGAGAACAAGTACGGGATTCTTTTCTAGCAGTACTCTCTCTCCTATAGGCGTAGCGCTCTAAGGACTCGTTCAAAGATTAATTTCCTGAATTCAATCTAAAAACTACAAAGATAATAACCGATCCTTCACGTCTTCACGCGTTGAGTTGGTGAATCCCTTGCATTGTGTTTGATTGGCTAGTTGAATTAATGTCAAGATCAAAAACACTGCACAACTGAGCATAATTTTGCCCCCCCTTCTTCATTTCTCAGCCTCACTCTTCTCAATAATCATGATGATGGGAAGGAGATCTCTTAGGCCGTCTCTGGCGGCACCGCTATCCAGCACTCCTCCCTATTCATCTAGGATGACCTCGGGGAGTCCAGACCCATTCTCCGAGCCTGAGTTCACTTCCACCCTATTCCCCCTGGCCACCCTTCTTCTTCCATCAGTCCAAGAGTCTCAGAGTTTAGTGCAACATAGAGCTCAAATCATTTGACGGCACCTGAGATGGGTTTTTTTTTCCTTTGCAGAGACCCAAGACATGGACGGTAGAGAGGAACACCCAGATGAGCAGAAACCACCACCATTCCTATATGATCAAGCTGCCATCAACAACTCATTGTTAGCCTCCCTGGAGACCATGCAGAGACAGATCAGAGACCAGGGAATTTTCATGGGTGACCTCATGAGGGAGATTGTGCAGATGCGAGAGGGAAGAGATGACAGACCTGAGGGCAGTGGAGGCGACATACTAGAAGCCGTAGGCGAAGGTGGAGAGCCTAACCAGGAGAGGCCGCCGCCGATGACTATGAGGCAGTTGCACAACCCAGCAGTGACCCTCACTCACCGATGGATTCAGCTTCCTCCCATTGTTGGGAACTTTGAGCTTCGCCCGCAGACCATCCAACTATTGCCCAAGTTTCATGGGCTAGCTACCGAGGAGCCTCATCTCCCTCTGCAGGAGTTTGAAATGATTTGCAGCACTGTCCACGATCGATTAGTGGACGAGGACACGATCAAAATGATTGCCTTCCCATTCTCATTAGATGATAGAGCAACCTACTAGCTGAAGCACCTTGGAAGGTACATCACATCATGGGCACAACTCCGGACCGCATACTTGAATAAGTGTTATCCTCTCGGCCGGACCAATGCAGCGCGAGCTATGATCAGCAACTTCACAATGATCCCAAATGAATAATTCCACGAGGCTTGGGATCGCTTTCGAGAGCTCATCGATCGGTGTCCACATCATGATATATCAAAGCCCAACTTGGTTCTGAGTTTCTTTTGTGGGCTGACACCGGAGCTGCAGGGGCTTGTCAATGCCTCTTGTGGTGGATCTTATTTCTCAAAGGGTGAAGATGACGTTTGGGCCATTTATGAAGGGATGGCAGAAAACTCGACAGTCATGGCCCAAGCCTGAGTATACAAACAGCAGATGCCCCCCCAAGGAGCATGATTATTTTAGAGGACCGCCCGCATCGATGCCGGTCCCCACACTCCGTCAGCAGCCGCAGCCCAAGTCGAATCCGCAGCAGCTGACATGGGGATCATTAGCGAGAAGTTGGACCGCATCGAGATCCTCGAGAAAAAGCAAAGTCAGGGGCTGGAGTCAGGGGCTGGCTCAGATGGACCAGTTGACGAAGAACATGAGTGACCTGAAGACACAGATCTTGTGTATTCAGGAAGCACAGAAGTCCGCGCAGCCCTCTAGATCACGAGCTGATCCCAGCATTAGCAGCTCAACCCAGCCCTCTGCTAGTACCGTCAGGTCCATCACATCCAGGCAGAGCCGGTCCAGCAGCAACAATACTACCCGTCACAGCCACCATCTCAGGATACTCAGATAGTGGTCTATCAGATGGATCAGCCACTGACAGTTCTTCCACCACAACCCGATGAGCAGGAACCATTGATGGAAGTCAATGGGATATGATACGACCGGTACCCACAGCAGCCCAGGATTCGTCGCGATCACCCCAGATTCCGTTGTACCACTGGTGGCACCTCATCCCAACAACAGTCTCCAGCTCAGGGCCATCAGAACAGCCAGCAACAGCAACGGCCTCAGTATGCCCACCAGCAATACCAGCAGGGTCCTCGTCCCGTCTATTAGGGACAACAGTGGAGGCAGCGTCACAGCCTCACCAGACATACTCCCAACCTCCCCACTACCGGCAACAGCCTCATTTCAGCAGGGGAACACTTCTGGTTCTCAGGCACCTGCCTTTGAGAACCCAGCTCTAGATGACCTTGCCCGCTTTATTTCTGACCATCCAGGCATCCTACCGGTGGGAAATGGATGAGTTCCGTCAGGAAATGAGGGATATCATCAAGGGCAAGGCCACCATACCTGCACAGATCGAGCCTAATCTGAACAATCTGAAGAGGAAGTCTGAGCAGGTACAGTTCACAGAGGATACTTCTCCTAGTGATTATTTGAGTGACATGTCTTCCTTGTATGATGCTGATTTTATGACTACTAGGAGCGGTAGGATGCCAGCCGGCGGTGCCTCATCTAAGCGACAACCACACGAGGAACCACGAGCGCCAGATGAGCGTAGTAGGGGTACTGGTGCCATTGATGATGATGTTGAGGACAGTGGTGCTGAGGCCACCATTTTTGATGCAGAGCCAAAGCGCGGTGCTGATGCCGCGAAGACAGATGCTTTTAGTGGTACTGAGGCCACCACTTCTACTTTTAATGAGCTCCCACATGGTGTGTTGCCACCTTTTGTATCTCAGGACTGTGGTAACAACAAAAAGAACAAAAATGAAAAAGGAAAGGTTTCTGTATCCACTTCAGGTTCATATATGTTGCATGATGATCATTGTATGGATTCTATTCCTTCACAGGCACATGAACCTCTTCCTAGTCCTCGATCTGAGGAGGCCCCTACCATCCCCTTCCCTCAAGCACTCCGCTTCGCGAAGGGGAATAAAAGAGAAAATCCAAAAAAGACTCAACAGGTAGAGTTCAACAACCAGATGATTGATAGATTCCAGATCCAGCTGACTCTACAGGAAGGACTTGAGCACATCCCCCTCTTCTAAAAGAGTTTGAGAGAGAAGACTACAATCTGCAGGAAGAGGAGGAACGACAGAGATCAGATCCATGTGCTCACCCATTCTACTTGTTGCACCATTCAGAACTGACTGCCAGACAAGAGACCTGATGCAGGAGCTCCCTATGTCAGATGCGAGATTAAGGAGCAGCGATTCGATCGTACTCTATTAGACAGCGGCTCTTCTATCAACCTCCTTCCGGCAGCCTTACTTGACCGATTCGAGTTTGGTCCTCTTCTTCGGAGCAGGGCAGTCCTTCAGTTCACTGATAGGTCGACTAAGAGGCCGAAGGGGTTGTTGAGAGACGTGGCCGTTACCATTCAGGGCCTGAAATTCCTCGTGGACTTTATTGTATTGGACATTGAGAACCCCTGAGTCGGTAACCGATGGCCCCATCATACTTGGACGCCCATTCTTGGCCACTGCCAAGGCGGTTACCGATTATGATAGTGGGAAGGTATGTTTTTACGTAGAGGGCGAGAGCATACAAATAGAGACGATCGAGGAGACCAGAGCGAGAGAGAAAACCTGCTCAGAGTAGTCCAGTGACATTGAGCAGATGATGGAGGATGAGCGAGACGTCCACAAGGAGTGTGATTTTGTGATGACAGATGATGAATCCATTTGGACAGATCTCGTAGCACAAACCCTTGCCTTGCCTACATATTCACTCTATTTACGGCTTATGGCAGTTGAGATCTTGGAGAACACACCCCTGAACGAGGATACCTTTGAGGCTGACAGTTGTGGGATGAGTGGTGATGCAGAGTTTCATTCTTGTTCCTCTAGTTCAGATCCCTCGGATTCAGACATTGATTGGGATGATTTTGATGACTATTTGTCGTGTCTGCTTCCTTCAGAGCCGACAGCTAGGACAGAGTGCGAGCCAGTACAATTCATAGATGATTCAACATGGTTCCCTTTGTCAGATGTTCATGCACAGCGAGAGTTCTCACATGCGGACTTGGTAGCCTTCACACATACATATCAAAAGCCAGATCTGCCACCTCCCAGTTGTCCAGTTTTGAAGCCCTTGCCGCAGTCGCTGCAGTATAGATTCCTTGCGGGTGAGCCAGATATGCACCCAGTCATTATCTCAGCAGGTTTGACTGGAGAGCAAGAATCTCGTCTGATGGAGGTTCTTGAAAGAATCCGCAAGGCGATAGGATAGAGTATAGCTGATCTCCAGGGGATTAGTCCAGCTCTGTGCTCCCACCACATCTATCTTGAGGAGGACGCTAGGCCTTCGCGTGAGTTCCAACGACGGCTGAACCCGAATCTTCGAGATGTGGTCATGAAGGAAATATCGAAGTGGTGGAGCGTCGATTTTATCTACCCATCTCCGACTCTAAGTGGGTTAGTCCATTACATGTGATACCTAAGAAGACGGGTATCACTACAGTTGTGAGTGAGTCTGGAGAGGAGATAGCTACCTGGGTACCCACTTCTTGGAGGGTCTGTGTGGACTACAGACGATTGAATCAGGCCACCAAGAAAGATCATTTCCCACTGCCATTCATTGATCATATTATCGAGAGGCTAGCTAAGAAGAGTCACTATTGTTTTCTTGACGGGTACTCCAGTTACAATCAAGTGGCCATTGCGCCCGAAGACCAAGAGAAATCGACATTCACCTGTCCGTTTGGGACGTATGCTTTCAGACGAATGCCCTTTGGTTTGCATAATGCCCCGGCGACATTCCAAAGGTGCATGTTGTCCATTTTCTCGGACAGAGTGGGTGACTGTTTGGAGGTCTTCATGGATGACTTTTTGGTCTATGGCGATGGGTTTGATGCTTGTCTTGACTGCCTAGACCGTGTGCTTCAGCGCTGCATAGAGGTCAATCTTGTCTTGACTTGGGAGAAGAGTCACTTCATTGTAACTCAAGGGACAATCCTTGGTCATATCATCTCCAACAGGGGCATGGAGGTCGATCTGGCCAAGGTGGATATAATTATAAAACTCAATCCACCATCCAACCTGTGTCAATTGCGGTCTTTTCTGGGGCATGTCGGTTTCTACCGACGGTCCATTCAGGACTTCAGTCGTATTGCCCGACCGCTTACTGATTTGCTGACGAAAGACACCGAGTTCATTGTAGATGATAAGTTCTTGTGTCCTTTGAGACTCTCAAGAATATGGTTGTCATGGCTCCTGTCCTTCACCCACCCGATTGGTCTCTCCCATTCGAGATCATGACAGATGCTTCTGATTTTGCCGTAGGGGCTGTGCTTGGACAGAGGAGGGATGGATTGCCGTATGCCATTCACTACGCCATCCGGACTTTGGATGCCGCTCATCGGAATTACACTGTGACAGAGAAGGAGATGCTGGTCGTAGTATTTGCTTTGGATAAGTATCGATCATATATTCTAGGATCTAGAGTGACTATTTTAACAGATCACACCGTCATCCGGTACCTAATGGCCAAGAAGGATGCCAAGGCTCACCTTACCAGATGGATCCTTCTACTCCAGGAGTTTGACATTGAGATTAAGGATAAATCTGGAGTTAAGAATGTGGTGGCGGATCACCTCTCCCGCTTAGAGAACCTTGAGGAATCTGAGCCCAGCGCACCTATTACTGAGACATTTCCAGATGAGTCGATCTTGGCTATCACCTCGCTCCCATGGTATGCCGACATTGTGAACTATCTTTTCGCGAAGACGGTTCCACAAGGTTGGCCCAGGCGGAAACTTGAGACCTTCCTGGCGAAGGCCAAGTTTTATCATTAGGAGGATCCCGTCCTTTATCATGAAGGAGGGGATAGTATCTGGAGGAGGTGCATTCCTCAAGATGAGCAGCATAGCATCCTCACCTACTGCCACAAGTTTGAGGCAGGAGGACACCATTCTGGGAGACGGACAACATAGAAGGTGCTCTAATCCGGCCTTTGGTGGCCTACTCTTTTCAAGGATTTAGATGAATTCGTGAAGAGATGTACTGACTATCAGAAGATGGGTACTTGCGGACAGAGAGACATGATGCCCATGCAGCCTGTTCACTTTTATGAGGTTTTTGACGCATGGGGGATTGATTTCATGGGCCCATTTCCTAAGAGTCAGGGGTTTGAGTACATTTTGCTCGTTGTAGATTATGTAAGCCGATGGGTTGAGGCCATCCCCACCCGAGCTGCAGATGCTAAAACCATGTGTCGCTTTTTGAGGAAAAATATCATTTCACGGTTCGTGGTACCTAGAGTTCTGATTTCAGATGGGGGGTCTCACTTTATCAATGACAAGGTTAGGGCCCTTGCAGACGAGTTCAGCATTGACCATCGTGTTGCCACGCCGTATCCCCCTCAGACTAATGGACTTGCTGAAGTATCGAACAGGGAGATCAAGACTATCTTACAGAAGGTCGTCTGCCCAGACCGAAAGGATTGGTCACATCTTTTGGACTCGGTCTTGTGGGCCTATCGGACTTCCTTCAAGACTCCATTAGGAACATCTCCCTTTCATCTTGTCTATGCCAAGCCGTGCCATCTACCAGTGGAGATCAATCATAAGTCACTTTGGGCGGTCACTGAGTTATTATTGGATCCCAAGAGTATAGGAGAACAGAGGAAAGCAGAGTTGGCAGCCCTGGAGGAGTTGAGAGATACAACCTTTTCTAGCAGCCTACAGTATAAGGAAAAAGTGAAGACATGGCATGATTCCCATGTCAACTATAAACAGTTTGAGCCCGATCAGCGCGTATGGTTGTTTGATTCCAGGATGAAATTATTTCCAAGTAAATTACAGAGGAAGTGGAAAGGTCAGTATGTGGTCAGGAAGGTACATGACAATAGTAGTATTGATATATCCAAGCTGTCATCTTCCTCTACCTTTCGTGTTAACGGTCAACGCCTGAAGTTATATCTAGATCATGATCCGCCGGTCGTTGACGTTGCCCCCATTCTTCTGGTATGAGATGTGTCCTTTGACTCATATCATTTGCATCTCATACATGGTCATCACTTCCATCTTCCGCCGTATAGATCTGTCTATATCATTCTTTCATTCTCCCGTTATGTCTGCTACCCTGTCTTCATCTTGTGATTTTGCTATACTTAGGACGCTCTTTGTCTTAAGTATAGGGGGGTACACACACTGAGCTGTGATCTCTCCTTTTCTTTTTTTTTCTTTTTCTTCTTTTCCTTTTCTATCTTCTTTTTGTATCAAAAAGGTGCAGCCCTTGTAGACAGTTTTCTGTACTTAGGACGTACTTTGTCCTAAGTATAGGGGGGTGTGCACCCCGAGTTTTCATCTTTTTCGATCCTCTCCATTGTCTCCTCTTCTCGTCTATACTTAGGGATATCTTACCCTAAGTATAGGGGGAGACAATCTGAGTAGGATCTGTTAATTCCCACCATCGAACCTCCCTGCTTTGTGTACAGTCTGCTATACTTAGGATTATTTGATCCTAAGTATAGGGGGACAATCAACTTCTCATTCGTTCATTCATTCCTTTATTTATTTATTTATTTATTTATTCTTTAGACTTGCCTATACTTAGTACGAGTTATGTCTTCTCTTTCCTCTCCGATCTATGAGGACATAACTCAAGCTAAGTATAGGGGGTCGTATATACGTAGTATATACTTTAGCCATAACTCGTACTTTCGTATTTTCCTAATAAATATGGCTAATAATCCTATAAAATTCATTAAAAAACATAAGAAAAAGACGTGATTATTCCTCAAATTCTTTTTGTATTTACAGATTAATAAATCAGGTGAAAATATTTTTTGCAAAATGTTTGAAATATAGTTCGAAAATCTTTGTAAAAATCTTTTGAAAACTATTTTGAAAATATTTTGTTACATGTTTTAAACCTTTGTAAAAACATTTTGGTTTGTAAAGTTTATTTTCTTTGTGTGAAATAAAATAGTTGAAAAATGATTTGCAAATAGTTTGAAAAATGGTTGCAAAAATATTTTGAAAAAATCTATCTATACTGTTTGAAAACCTTTACAATATAATTTTCAAATGTGTGTACATGTTTGTAAAATTGTTTGTAAAAATTATTTTGGACTATAGTTTTCAAAATTGTTTGAAAAACCTTGTCAAATAAGTTTGAGGTATATATACATCACACCTGAAATTCTTTATTATAAATACCTATAAAATTGATCACTTTCCCTTGTAAATTCTTAAAATCCACTTCTTGTAAATATGAGAAGCACTCTCGTGTAAATATTTGTACCTAGCTTTTAGCCAAAATCTTTGTTTTGAAAAATCCCAAAAACATTTGCAAAAATTAAAATATCAAAAACATTTGAAAAATCTTTTTGAAAAATACAAAAAATGCATATGCATCATCTTTCAAAAATCCATAAAAAGTTCAAAATCTTGAAAATTGCATCACAAAAATATTTTTTGCATTCTGCATATCATTTGCATAACATGAGCATTTTTCGGATTGAGTTTGATAGTTGAACAAGTCTAAATAAAAACCGGAGATTGGAGCTTGATTGGACCTTAAAATCTACCTAATAACAGGAACCTTATAGGAACTGGGTTTGAGGTACTTCAGGTCTAGTTGACCTAATTCTTTGAGGATCACGAGACTTGGTTCAATGTATTCTTGACTGCCTAAGTAGAGTATTTCGGAGCACACACACGACTCTTGTTGATAATGACCTAACTTGGACACCTGCACCTTTCACATGGCTCAACTCAGTTGGGGTGGTGAGGGGATTGGATTTGCCGGTATGAGACGTACACAAGTGGAAACATTTGTCCTCCTCTAGGGAGGGAAGTGCACTCTAATCCGTCCAGTGATAAGGATTTCTAAAGACAGGAGAGTATGGGTTGCAATAAAGCTTCAAAAGAGGGATAGTCTATTGGCTCAAGAGGAAAAACTCCCTATGTAAATGCTGTTGTGGATAGTATTTCAAAAAAAATGACAGGCCTGTACAAAAATAAATGCCTGCAAAGTAAGTACATATGTTGTAAAGTCAATAAGCAAGCTTGAGTTCCAAAGTTATATCATGAGAGCCTGCAGCTGGATGTCTTGACTACACTGATCTTGCAACATAGGATAGGTAGCTACAGTGGCTACCGTCCATTCTTCTCTTCACCCCCTCCTCTTGAGCTGGTTGCCACTTGAACTTAGAAGGGAATACCCCGCTTCTCAAGGAAGGAGTTATTGGATTGGGTAATCATTAGGTTGTCATGCTGGAGAAGTCAGTCTCTTTGTCATTCTAGTTGGGGAGAGCCACCATCACTTACATTGTACGAATCAGATTCATAGTCGTAAGGGTTTGCGTATGAGTTGAGATATTTCTGACCTGGCTACTGAGGAGACTTGAGCAGAGTGTTGGGATTCACAAGGACTGTTGGATTTCAAATCTAGTTCCCATTAAGGTTCCGCCCGCACTAAAATTCCAAAGGTCTAACTTAAACTCCAAACTTTGATTTTGTGAAGACAAGTTTGATAATTAAACTAAATCCACTTTCTTCTTTTTCTTTTCTTTATTTTTTTGCACTTATTGTATAAGTGTTTGCTAGGACTAGCAAAGGCAAATTATAGGGGGATGATGAATCCACATTTCATCATCTTTATTCTATCTTTTTGGCCTCAAAAACCCTGGCAAATGCGTGTAAATACCTTTAATTCCCGCATATTAGCATTCATACATGTCATGTAAATAGTGCATAAAATACTGTTTTTAAAGCCAAAATTATGGAATAAATAAAAGAAAAGAAAAAGAATAAAATATTGTAAATATTTTATGACCCAAAATCCCGAGACCTAGGCATCTCGATGACTAGATCGACAAGGAATAAAGTAGGGGGAGATAAGGGCCAGATACCTTTTCATTTTATTCATTCTTTATTCATTTTGGGACCTTTTTTTGGTTTCACTTTTTATTCCTCAAATAAAGAAACTTTTTATATGAAAGTTGTAGATAATATAATAAATAAAAATACAAAATTGATTTCACTCAAAAATAATGTACAGATAAAAAGTTATGATCTGAATAAACATCCAGAATCCCAACTTCCCAGACCTGTATCTCCCTAATAAAAGCTCGAAATGCGTCAAAATCAGTTTAATTGTATATAATTTAAAATAATCTATTTAATGGTGGTAGTTTTGTATTTTGTAGAGCTACGGTTGGAAAGTTGAGTTTTGGACCCTTATTGTATACTTGTACAGACTAAAATATTCATTTTATTATTTATTCATTATTTTTATAATTTCTTATTTTTATAATTTTGTAAATATTATTTATAATATATTTTTACATTAAAATCAGAATAAAAACACAAAGGAAATACAAAATAAAATGCATGTATATAGCATACATAGGTATAATACATGTATATATACTTATACAGTTCATACTTATATTTTATTAAGTGTACAAAACACCTTAGAAAAATAAAATAAAAATATATTTAAGTGTATAAAAATATTTAATAAATTTATAAAATAATAAACAAAAATAATAAAATTAAATACATTAATTAAAAATAAAATAATAAATTATATAGATATACATACCTATATAAGCCTAAAAAGGTAACTTATATTTTTATACCTCATAAAAATAACTAAAAATTATAATAAAATAGTTCATAAAATAACAAATAATTTTCAATGAATAATCAAAATTTAATTAATTCATTTTCTATTTTTAGTTGAATTTACAAATAAATTATCAGGGATTTTTCCTGGTTGGTCCACGTGGACCAACCAGGTGCCATCGCACGTTGATCGGCGGGTCAACTGATTATCCTTCCCCCCTGCCACGCGTCAGACCTAGTTTTTTGTCCGATTTGGTGGATTTTTCTAGGTCAAATCTTGCATCCATTCTCATAGCGACCTGAAGCACTTTTGCTCATCGATCCTTGCTCTTTCACGCCCTAGGCTTTCCTAGGTCCGAGGAGCGGCGATTCGAGCCATCTTCCTCGACCTTTGGAGCGTTTGAGCCACAATGTCAAACCATTCATATTGCACCTCGACTTCCCATTTGATTTTCGAACCCCTCTTCCATAGGCTTAGCTCCCTCTCTCACGCCCGCGAGCTCGAGGAAGGTGACAACTTCCTCTCCTGAGCTTCAGGCCGGTCGAGCGACGCCCGAGGCGGCTCCACCACCTCCGCCTTTCGCCGACATCATTGTATACTTCCACCTCAGGTTCATACCTTCGAGGTCCTTGTTTCCCATTTATTTTCCTTGCATTTTGTTCGCCGTAGCATTAGGAGTAAAACCCCCCAAGTAATTTTGCGTTTCATCCATTAAATCACCCCAAATCGTACCCTCACCGGAGTGCACCTCTGACCACCCGTCATTTCGCTGCTCCTCGCTGCGTTTCCACCTCCGTGGGGTCCAGGCATTTTGTCTAGGACCCTCTCACTCTTTCTGCAGGTACTTGGAGCATAACAAGAAGCCTGGGGGGTCATTTTGACCCTCGCCGGAGACCTAAGAAGCTCCCCAGCTCCGCCATCGTCTCCAACGAACTCCCATCGTCACCGGAGCATTTTAGACCTCCCAGCACCTAGAGGAAGCCACCAGGAGCCTCCAGGCCATTTTTGAAGCCCAAAGAACGTCGGAGGTCGGAGCTTGAGCTCAGGGAAGTTCGCCTCGTCGGCGCTCCTCCCCTGTTCTTGCTCCGCCCCACCGCGTCGTCGGATCGAAGCCCGAGCTCCAGGCACACGTCGACCGTTGGATCCTCCCACGCATCCACCGTCAGATCAAGCCAAGGGATCTAATCATCGTCGTCCATCCGCGAAGCGTCATCGGCCATCCAGATCGCGTGATGTGTCAAGTGGCTTCTTTACCGTCGTTGGATCGCCACTCTTTGGGTATTTTGCATCTTTCACCCTGAGAGTTTTTGTATTTATTTTTAGTACATAAACTTTCATCTGTAGTATATAAATATTTTTGTAATATTTGCATCTAGGTCCCCGAATTTTTAGTTATTTGCATTTAAGTCCTTCCCAGGCGCGTACCAGGCACACGTGGGATTGGGTTATTTGCAGGCGTGCCCTGGCGGCTATTGTTATTTGTGTTTGGTCCTGGAACTTTATTTATTAGTTATATATTTTGTGTGAAAATTACACTGTGACCCTTAGATGTTTGCCTATTTACAATTATACCCCTACCAGCTGTGTAGTTTTTATTTGTTGTTTGTATATATTCCATGCATCTATAAGTTGCTAAAAATCACCAAAAATTAGGTTAAGCTCCTATTTGCTCGCTCCTTCTCGCCATATTTTTATTTTCCATTTTTCTTGCATTTTCATATTTATTAACAAAATCAAAAACATGCATTTTCAGCACTGTTTGCATTTGAAAATCCCTAAAAATTATAAAAACCTCTTTAAAATTCCAAAAAATTACCTTGTATATATTTTAGTGTCTTTTAACTCCTATCAAAAAATAATTAAAATTTTCAAAACAAAAACCCTAAAAATTAGAAAACTCCAAAAATCTTCCTAAAAATCTAAAAAAATCAAGAAAAATCTTAAAAATGCAAACTCAGTTTCTGTATTTTCTCTGATTTATTCTCTTTGATTTAAAATTATTTTGAGGAATTTAGGACTCTGATTTCTATTTTTAATCCTCTTTTTGATTTTGGCCAGTAGCTTAGTTCATTGTTCTCTAGTATTTTGACTTTTAAAAATATCAGAAAAATTTAGAAAAATATCTAAAATCACAAAAACATCTAAAAATTATAAAAAGATCAAAAACATTTTATTTTCTGAATTTTGGTTATTTTTTCCTTATTTTTATAAATACTCTATTATTCTCTTTTCTTATATTGTGTATATACTCTATTTATCAAAAACATAAAAAAATATATAAAAAATATATAAAAAGAAAATACAAAATCAGTAAATTAAAAATCAAAATATAAAATTATAAAATTAAAAATATAAAAAGTTATTATAAAATTAAAAACCCACAAAAATTAGCATATTTGTAGACACTTAATCACATTCACATTTTTACACATTTTTGTCCGATCTATCTTGCTTGCTCCCTGTGTTCGACCTCTACACACTTGCACACTATACACATTTTTGTAGAGTTATAATAAATTTTGACTATACACTTGTTTTCCATAGCTTGATATTACATTGTGGGTTGATTGTTGATTGTAGTCCGGATTTCTGAGCGGTCGGTTCAGCGGCTAAGTTCCCTCCTTGTGTTGAACTTAAGACCATCAAAAATCGGTTACATCAACCATCATTAATACTAATTAAATATGATTAAAGAAATTAGTGATGGATTAAGGATCTTTAATGACCTTTAACAAACACTAATCAATGGTTAGCAAAAGTTAAGCATAAGCCACAAAGGTTAAATTACGATTAGTAAAAGTTAATCACGATTAACGCTAAATATCATTAGCGAATCTAGAGTCTTCTGGATAGTTCTAACTTAAGCCCTAAGTTTTGGATAATTTTTGGCCAAAACCATGCGTCGATAACCGTTGTTAAGGTCTAAACCATGGTTAGCGGTTTTCTAGAGCCTATAAATAGCCCCTCCTACCCATTCATTCTCTACGATTTCTACTACCACCACCACCCCAAGGGCTAGGGTCGAGAGGTCGGGAGGAGGAGTGGAAGGCGAGGAAGGAGCGCTAGCGAAGCACTGCCGGGAGAACGAGGAGGAGGAAGGTACGATCCTCTCTTAGTTTTCTTCATGAGCTAGGTTTTCGATTCATGTTCAGTTTCCTTGTTGTTTTCCTTTCGGTTATTTTATAGAGGAAACTCTTTCTGTTTTTGTTTTAAAATATGCATGTATGTCCCGATATAAGGGGAAACTCTGTTGACATTTTCCTAGAAATATCACACTGTATAAGGGGAAGCTTTGCTGAAATTTCAAGAGAAAATATGTTCTTCGTGTTCTTCATGTGTTCTTCGCGTTCTTCATGTTTTCCGTTCATTCTTCGCGTTCTTGGCACGTTCTTAGCGTTTTTGATATGAAAATGAAATTCGATTACTTAAGGAGCTATAAATCATCCTTTTGAAAAAGAATCACGATAAAGTACTGCATAAGAGAGAGCTCGATTAGATAATGAAATCCTTCTTTTTGCTGTTGGGTTTTCATATGAGATCGTTGAGATTTCTATATTTATGCTCCTTGCTATGAAGAATCCTAATTTGATTATTTTTTAGAAAATATGAAAAGTTGCTTTGTGATTTCAACTAAAATAAGGTCTAAGCATCGAATGGATGCAGTAGCTTGAAAAGTTAGGGTTTGGAAGTTAAAAAGGGCATAAATATGGGTATATAAATATATGAATTAATATATGTGTAAGTTTATACTTAGTATTTATGTTTATGCAAATCTAAGGCTTAACGAATGAAATACATCATGGAATTGATGTGTTTTGAGTTGCATCCTGAAAAGGATTGTGTCTTACGTTAAGAATGTCTGGGAGTAGAACTACAAGTCGGGCATGCAACATGTAGGTTTGTCATAAGGAACCCATATTGGTGTTGCCCTACCTAGGTGGTACACGGTTGCCCTATTATGATAAGTACGCACGAAATGAATGATTTGCAATGCGTGGTACCAGGAGCCAATATATTCGGGTTGAATGACGGAAGATGTGGTCGTGCTATGTGGAGGCACGGATGGTTCAATAGCGGCTGGCTCACGATAACATGTTCTTTTTAAAGCTGCTAGGTTATGTGATTAAATGTTAGCCTGAGGTTTTAAGCAACCAGATCCTTGAGGACAATGTACTCCTTTGTTTATCAGGTCGAGGATTTGAGACCTTGATTAATAAAAGAAAAGGAAATTGTCAGGGTACTATTGGAGGATTGGTTGAGGCTACGTGCGGCGCATAAGCTTACTAGATCAACGTAATCTCCGATCCCGAAGTGTCCACAGCTTCGGAGTCCATATAGTAGTGAGGTGATTCCCTGGACTAATCCCTAATGTGGAATAGAAAGGAATATAACTTAAATTAATAAGAAGAGATGAAACTTTTTATGATAACAAGTTTTGAAAAATTACACCATTTGTTTGCTTTTCTCTTCTTCATTACTTAGCATTCGCTAATTATTATCCTAAGATTTATGGAAAATCCAATAGGTGTCAGTGAGCCATCGCAAGGACTTTAGTAATCAAGCCATCTAACATAGTAGCCATCCAACCAGCCGTAGTAGCTTTACTCTATAAGGTAGTTGGTAATCTTTTTGTGTATTTTCTTTCGAGCTGATGTACATGTAAATGGTTATAGTAGGACAATGTATCTTATGAACTTTATTTTGTGAATGAAAAAGTTTTGAAATACTTCCTTCTGAGTATTTTTAATTGCAGTCTATTTCTGAATGTTAGTTGTGATTGTTGAATAAATTATTGCCAAGTAATCAGATCTGGATATGGAAAGATCCGACAGCCCAGAATCGGGGTCATGACAGATTGGTATCAGAGCCCGGTTACTCCAGTAATTTACTCAGTAATTGATAACTATGAGAAGTATTCAAAAATTAAGTTTGTCTTAAGATATTTTGATCTTAATAAATGACTACAGTACCATTCACAAGTCATTGTCCCTTATGTACATCATGCTAAAACGTATAGGACCTAACATTTGGCCTTGACTCATCCCAGGATAATGGCAGACCACGACGTGTCTAGGCAATTAGCGGCTATGATGATAACGCTGCAAGAAATGGGGCAAAAGCAACAAGCATTAGAGGATAGGCTCAATACACAAGTTGTAAGACATGAGGCATCCAGACCTGTGGATGCTAGGATTGAAGGTTCTGTCCATCTTTCTTAGGAAGAATCTAGTTACCATCCTTCGACTGAGTCTGCTCCTACCCCAACTGAAGGAGTAATGGAGAGACCTCTTCTTAGACACCAAAAATTACTGGACAATTACTGAAAGGGAAAGATTCCTCAATTCAAAGGCGTAGAGACACCTTTTGAGGCCGAACTATGACTTGATGATGTCAGCAGGATTTTGAGAATAATACACGCACCAGCAGACACTTGGGTGCACTTCACTGATTACTCCCTAGCAGACTACGTAAGACGATGGTTGAGAGCAATTTCCAAGAAATTAGTAGATCCCGTTCCATAGGATATCTTTGAAGAAAGGTTCTGAGCTCACTTCTGTCCCTCTCATTAGGAAGAATTGAAGAGGAGGGAACTAGCTTCCTTGACCCATGGTTCCAAGAATGTACGAGATTATCATATTCACTTTACGGAGATACTACATTACTCCCCAATTCGTAGAAGCTTCACCATAGGAATGTCTTATCAAATTTATTAGCGGGCTTCATGGTGATCTTAGAGAGAAGCTTCCAGGCTTTAGAGCCACCACTATAGATGAAGCCATGGACATCGCCTCTCATTTTGAGGTGGAAAGGGATGAAAACCGCCAAAGAAGAGTCTTCCACTTTTCTGGTGGACCAAACAAATGTAATGCGGATTATAACCTCATAGACAGTCGCTATCATCCAGTTGGATCTAGTATAAGCTCATCACAGACCTTGGGCTAGGAATTATCAAGAAGAAGGGGTTTCTCTAGACCTCCACTATACCCTCACGACTCGACAACATGAGCTAGTACTGCTATGGTTGGATCTTCAGCACAGATAGGAACACATGTGTGTTATTACATTCATTAGGAAGGCTATATAAGGAAAGATTGTCTAAAATTGAGAGGTTTGGGATCTAAATTAACCCCAATTAATAGTGTAACATCCACCCCGAGTAATAGAGCAACACACGGAGGAAGACAGGGTAGAGGCCATGGCTCACAAGGAGCATCTCCTACACAGCAACTATTATAAGAAAGTGTTGCGGGTTCTAGCTTGCCTATTCTTAATGGCCAGCTCAATGCAATCACTGAAGAACAAGCCTACAATTTAGGCACGGTCGTACAAGGTACCGTTACTATTCATGGCTTTTCAGTACATACCTTGTTTGATTCTGGTGCTTCACAATCATTTATTGCTTGACAGTTAGTACCCACTTTGGGTAAGGTACCAGTAAAAGTACAACAGTCCTATCTGATTAAGGGACCAGGAGGACAACTATTTATAATCTGAGAAATACTGAATAATTGTGTAGTACTGATAGCAGAACATCAGTTACGTATTTCATTACTACTAATTGAAATGGATGACTTTGATCTCATCTTGGGATGGACTGGCTAGAAAGGCATCATGCATGCCTTGATTGTTTTCAGAAGACAGTAACTTTTCACTTTCCTAACTCGATATAGGTCCAGTTCATTGGAAAGACATCCAATGATAATATTGAATATATCTCTACTTTGACGGCACAACAGTTGTTAGAGCAAGGGTGCTAAGGCTATTTAGCTTATTTAACCACTACATCAGGGTTAGATAGAATGATAGAAGATGTACCTATAATGTGCAAGTTTCTTGATGCATTTCCATAAGAACTACCTGGATTACCATCTGAGCGAGAGATTGAAATTGAAATCTCTCTTACACCTGATACTCAGCCTATCTCTATCCCTCCATATAGGATGGCCCCAGCTGAGTTACGAGATCTAAAAGTACAGTTACAAGAACTGTTAGATAAAGCATTCATTCATCCTAGTACTTCACCATGGGGTGCACCTATCTTATTTGTGAGGAAAAAGGATGGGTCAATGCAGCTGTGCATTGACTATAAACAGTTAAACAAGAAGATAGTAAAGAACAAGTATCCTTTGCCAAGAATAGATGATCTCTTTCACCAGTTACAAGGTTCAACTGTGTAGTCCAAGATTGACTTAAGATCTGGATACCATCAGTTGAAAATTAAAGATACAGATATCCCCAAGACAGCCTTTCGAACTAGATATGGACATTATGTAATTTTAGTTATACCTTTCAGATTAACAAATGCCCCAAACAGCCTCATGGATCTCATGAATAGAGTATTCAGGGAGTTCTTAGATCACTTTATAGTAGTCTTTATTGATAATGCACTTATTTACTCCAAGGATAAATACCGGCATGAACACCATCTCCGGCAAACACTTGAAATACTAAAGAAGAACAAACTGTATGCTAAATATAACAAATGTGACTTCTGATTGTCTAAAGTATCTTTCCTAGGCCATGTTATTTCTGGAGAAGGTATATCAGTTGATCCTACAAAGGTTAGTGTGATGATGAGTTGGGAACGCCCGAATACGATCTTTTTTGGGTTTAGCTGGGTATTATAGAAGATTTGTGAAGGACTTTTCACGAATAGGATTGCCAATGACTAGGCTGACTTAAAAGGGAGTTCCATTCATATGATCCGACGCATGCGAAACTAGTTTACAGATACTGAAAGAATGTCTAACATCTGCACCTATCATTACTCTACCCTCTGGGAGTGAAAGGTTTACAGTGTACATTGACGCATCTAAAGAAGGACTTGGGGCAGTTCTTATGCAACATGGTAAGGTAGTTGCATATGCATCACGATAGCTCAGGACACATGAGAAGAACTACCCGACACATGACCTTGAATTAGCTATCATAGTTTTCGTCTTAAAGATATGGAGACACTACCTCTATGATATTACTTTTTAAATCTTCACTAATCAAGCTTGAAATATCTGTTTGATCAGAAGGAGCTCAATATGAGACAAAGACGGTGGCTAGAGCTATTGAAGGACTATGATTGCACCATCTCCTACCACACCGGTAAGGAGAACGTCGTAGCAGATGCCCTTAGTAGAAGAACTTATTCACATGGGTTGGTGAGTGCTATCTACTTTTAGCATGTATTATCAACATTAAGTGAATGGAAACCATTTGATAGTAGTGTTGATACTATAACTATTCCTCACCGATGCAAACCAGAGATCTAGGGTAGAATAAAGAAAGGACAAGAGGATGATCCAGTATTTAAAGACTTGAGAAAACAACTTGAGAAGAATGAGATAGAGGGATTCCATATATATGATGGTTTACCATATAACCATCATAGAGTTTGTGTACCAAACACACCTGAACTGAGGAAAGACATATTACGTGAAGCGCATTGTTCTAGATTATCCATTCATCCATGAATTACAAAGATGTATAAGGATTTTCATTCAAACTTTTGGTGGCCAGGAATGAAGAAGGATGTTGCTGAGTTTGTGAATTCATGTTTCACTTGCCAACATGTAAAAGCTTCACACCAAAAGCCACCAGGATTATTACAACCCCTCCCTATACCTGAGTGGAAATGGGAAAGCATTTCCATGGACTTTGTTACTGGCTTACCTCAGACGACTGGTGGTAAAGATAATATCTGGGTTATAATAGATCGTCTGACCAAGGTAGCATACTTTATTCCGACAAGTTTATCTTCCACTCCAGATCAACTTGCTGAGTTTTATATCACACGTGTGATCCGTCTCCATGGTATCCAAAAGGAGGTAGTTTCCCGAGATTCACGATTCACCTCACACTATTGAGAGAACTTCATGAAAGCCTTAAGCACACAACTATGCTTGAGCATAACATATCATCCATAAACAGATGGTCAATCAAAACATACGATTCAGACTTTAGAGGATATGCTACGAGCATGCGCCTTAGAACAGAAAGGGTCATGGGTGAAACATTTTCCTCTGGCAGAATTCACCTACAACAATAGTTACCATACAAGTATTGGCATGGCACCATTTGAAGCACTATATGGATGTAGGTGTACCACTCCTTTGTGTTGTCAAGAGATCAGGATAAAGAACCTTTACGGATAGACTTCTAGAGACACTAGAAGCTGTAGAGCTTGCTCGAAAAAGACTAATAACTGCCCAGAGTCACCAGAAAAGCTATAGTGATACATGGTGAAGAGACCTTGAGTTTGAGGTAGGAGACTTTGTATTTCTCAAAGTATCACCTATGAAGGGAGTTCAGAGGTTTGGCTTGCGTTAGAAGTTGGTACCCAGGTTTGTAGGTCCCTTTGAAATTATTCAGCGGATTGGGAAAGTCGCATATAGACATGCACTTCCTCCACATCTTTCGGCAATACATGATATTTTTCATGTATCAAATTTTAGAAAGTATATTAAGGATCCCGAGCATAAGATAAACTATTATGATCTGCATGTTGAGCCAGACTTGACATACCTAGAAATACTTGTGCAAATACTGGAATAAAGAAGTATTTCTAGGTATGTCAAGTCTGGCTCAACATGCATATCATAATAGTTTATCTTATGCTCAGGATCCTTAATATACTTTCTAAAATTTGATACATGAAAAATATCATGTATTATAAGACCCGGCTCTTTAAGGTTGTTATAATTGTAAAGTCTTAAACTTGGCCGTCTCTCTGATCCTTTATTATAAGACCCGGCTCGTCAAGAGGAAACCAACGGAATTTGTTTCATGTGAATCGGACTTCGTTTTGATTTGTTATGATTTTCGAAAGAAAGAGAACTAAGGAGGTTTAAGACGTCATTAACTCTTAATGACCATCATTATGACTAATTAAATACGATTAAAGAAATTAATGATGGATTGAGGATCGTTAATGATCTTTAGCGAATACTAATCAATGGTTAGCAAAAGTTGAGCATAAGCCACGAAGGTTAAATTACGATTAGTAAAAGTTAATCACGATTAGCGCTAAATAAGCGTCATTAGCGAATCTAGAGTCATATGAATAGTTCTAACTTAAGCCCTACGTTTCGGATAAGTTTTGGCCAAGACCATGGGCCAAAACCATGTGTCGCTAACCGCAGTTAAGGTCTAAACCATGGTTTTCTAACCATGGTTAGTGGTTTTCTGGAGCCTATAAATAGCCCACCCTACCCATTCATTCTCTACGATTTCCACTACAACCACCACCCCAAGGGATAGGGTCGAGAGGTCGGGAGGAGGAATGGGAGGCGAGGAAGGAGCGCCAACGAAGCGCTATCGGGAGAACGATGAGGAGGAAGGTACGATCCTCTCTTAGTTTGCTTCGTGAGATAGGTTTTCGATTCATGTTCAGTTTCCTTGTTGTTTTCCTCTCGGTGATTTTATAGAGCAAACTCTTTCTGTTTTTCTTTTAAAATATGTCCCGATATAAGGGGAAACTCTGCCGAAATTTTTATAGAAATATGCACCATATAAGGGGAAACTCTATCAATTTTCCTAGAAATATCACCCCGTATAAGGGGAAGCTCTGCCGAAATTTCAAGAGAAAATATGTTCCTCACGTTCTTCGTGTTCTTCGTGTGTCGTGTTCTTCGTGTTCTCCGTTTGTTCTTCGCGTTCTTGGTATGTTCTTAGCATTTTTGATATGAAAATGAAATTCAATTGTTTCAGGAGCTATAAATCATCCTTTTGAAAAAGAATCACGATAAAGACTACATACGAGAGAGAGAGAGCTCGATTAGATAACGAAATTCTTTCTTTTGTTGTTGGGTTTTCACATGAGATTGTTGAGATTTCTGTATTTATGCTCCTTGCTACGAAGAACCCTAATTTGACTATTTTTGAAACAAATATGAAAAGTTGCATTGTGATTCAGCTGAAATAAGGTCTAAGCATCGAATAGATGGCAATGGCTTGGAAAGTTAGGCTTTCGAAGTTAAAATGGGCATAAATATGAGTATAAAAAAATATATAAATTAATATATGTGTAAGTTTATACTTAGTATTTATCTTTATGCAAATCTAAGGCTTAACGGAGGAATTACATCATGGGAATTGATGTGTTTTGAGTCGCATCCTAAAAAGGATTGTGTCTTACGTTAAGAATGACCGGGAGTAGAACTACACGTCAGGCATGCAACCTGTAGGTTAGTCGAAAGGAATCCGTATTGGCGGTTCCCTACCTAGGTGATACACGGTTGCCCTGTTATGATAAGTGCGCATGAAATGAATGATTTGCAACGCATGATACCAGTAGTCAATATATTTTGGTTGAACGACAGAAGATATGGTCGTGCCATGTGGAGGCACGGGTGGTTCAATAGTGACTGGGTCATGATAACATATTTTTTTGAAGCAGCTACGTTATGTGATTAAAGGTTAGTCTGAGGTTTTAAGCAACCAGATCCTCAAGGACAATGTGCTCCTTTGTTTGTCAGGCTGAAGGTTTGAGACCCTGATTAATAAAAGAAAAGGAAATTGTCAGGGTAGTATTGGAGGATTGGTTGAGGCGACGTGCGGTGGCATAAGCTTACAGATCAACGTAATCTCCAATCCCGAAGTGTCCACAGCTTCAGAGTCTATATAGTGGTGAGGTAATTCCTTGGACTAATACCTGACGTGGAATAGAAAGAATAGGACTTAAATTAATAAGAAGAGATGAAACTTTTTGTGAAAACAAGTTTCGAAAAATTACACCATTTATTTACTTTTCACTTCTTCGTTACTTAGCATTCGTTAATTGTTATCCTATGATTTATGAAAAATCCAACGGGTGTCGGTGAGCCATCGCAAGGACTTTAGTAATCCAACCAGCTAACATAGTAGCCATCCAGCCAGTCGTAGTAGCTTTACTCTATAAGGTAGTTGGTAATCTTTTTATGTATTTCCTTTCGAGCTGATGTACATGTAAATGGTTATAGTGGGACAATGTATCATGTGAAATTTATTTTGTGAATGTAAAAGTGTTGAAATATTTCCTTCTGAGTATTTTTAATTACAGTTTATTTCTGAATGTTAGTTGTGATTGATGACTAAATTATTGTCGAGTAGCTAGATCAGGATATAGGAGGATCTGACGACCCGGAATCGAGGTCGTGACAGCAGGCGTCCCACCGGAGGGCTTAGAGGGGGCACAGGGGGCGGCCGGATATAGGAGTGGAGGTTAGGGTTTGCTGTAGGGGGGGAGGGGGTGGCGGGGAGGGGAGTGCTCATCGAATGGGAGGAGGAGAAGTGTACCCGTTTGTGGGGGAGTTTAATTATCATTTTGAGAAATCATTAGCCCTGCATTTATTTACATAATATTACTTAAAAGGGTCGACAACCTAATTATTTTTTATATGTTTGCTTTGGATGGATGATCCAGTTGCATTCCTTTATCATGAAGTTTAGATTGTGATAATTTTTGTTATGTTATAAAAGTGGAACATTTTTCCTTTTAAATAAGATTGTCAACTGATTTTATATGGTGTGAGTTTCGCTTTTGTTTTTCCACAATGTTTTATTTTTATGTAGTAAATGAATTTTTAAATACCATGACAGGAATATTTTGAAAATAAACAGATGTGTTATTATGAAACTCTTGCATCTCTTACAAAGAGGGTTGGGAGGGGAAATTGCAATAGAAATAGTACCCATATCAAACAAATATTCCCACACTCCTCTCAAGTTGGAGTATAGATATTATTAACCTATCGCAGCTTGAAACAAGTAAAGATATTGATGCTTTCATTGAAAAGCCTTGGAGATCTACATGTTGTAGCTCAGATGTACTATAAAGTTAAGTAATATATCAGATTTAGCCATCTCCCAAATGAACGGGCACTTCCCTCAATGTGCTTCAAGTAGTTGTTATATGGCTGCAGAATATAGGTACTGGTAACTTGTGTATAAGACATCTACAAGACAACAAGTCTACCACATAATCTTGCAAGAGGTCTGGTGCTTGGTTAAGACTCAGTATTTGCACTTGGCTTGATCACAACTTTTCGTTTCTTGCACATGTCACATAATTTCCTGTAATGTACGTGGCATATCTTGCTGATATCATAAGGTTGCTCATGGGGCAAGTATCGACCCATTTGATTGTTAATCGCCCTGACTCATTATTCTTGAGTCAAGGGTTGACCCGATCAATACAACAGGTTTCCAATTTTAGTGTACCTGGTTCATTTCAATGGATAATAGTTAGAGGTACTCATTGGAATATCACATCTACTGAAGGACAATAATTCTATATAAGTTAAATGACTAAAAAAAGTACATAATTGGTCGTTATATTTTTTCATAAATTTTGTTTATCATCCACGAAATTCATGACATGTTTTCTCAGCGCTCCCTCTTCATGGATCTATTTGTTTGGACATTAGATTGGTCAATTGTTTTGGCATTGTAATGTATTTTCATCACAAATCTAATTATTACGTCATTGCATGAGGGTTCTGATGAAATATTGTCATGGGTTGTACGATAAAAATACTTATATTAGCGGATGTGTGGGCTCACATAGGTATAGGTGAGGTAGAATAGGCTGAATGAATTAGAATATTGCAAGTGAAGCAATTTAAGTGTCGGGATGGAGTGGAGTCACAAAACATGAGAGCACTAGATAAGAGAGGGTACACAAACATAAGTTCTAAATATAAATGAAAATGGATACCGAGATATTAGTATCCAATTCATAACTGTATCTATTTATTTGTTCATATTTTGACATATCTATCATTCCTATTTTTTAAAGGGAAGTTATTCATATTCATATTTCGACAACCACATCTACATTAATTATTAATTTTATGAATACATATGCATATAACATTATGTGTAAACCATCTAATATATGTATACTGATGCTAAATTATAAAATATTTATGAAATTACATGTATTTGACATGCATCTGTTCTATATTTGTATCTTTTTTAAAGGTTATGATAGCATATTTGTATCTTTTTTAAAGGTTATGATAGCATATTGTTCATATTCATTCTTACATGTATCCATTTTTATGTTCATAATTTAATGCAGATATATATAAGGTAATACCTGTATTTTAAATCGACAGTTATTTTTTTAATCCTTTCAAATTATTGGGCATAGTGAAGGCTTTTAACTGGGCAAAATGGGCATCAGTTTTTCCAAATGGGTTTTCTGAACGGGACACTAATAAACCCATGTTTCATCCACTTAATGAATGTAAATTTTGTTAAAAACCTTCACAAATACCAGCATGTCTATCAATATTGCATTCTCGTAAGTACATGCTTGAGAATAAGTAATAATTAATACAAAAATAACCAGAATAATACCCGACAAAAAATCTAGAAAAGAAGGATGTACTTGTATATATTGGCGAAGAAACATAAGAAATAAATAGGATGCAATCCTATTTATTTTTCTTAACCCATAGACCCCCAACACTGTAACTGGGTCGACAATAATAAAAAGAGAAAAATGAACTAAAATAGAACTCTTCAGTTGTATATATTCAATTAAGTAAAAAGTGTACATACTTCATTCATTTTTAAGAAAATCATATCAACCCTAATTGATGTTAAACTAATTTCACTTTGTATATAATGATCATATTAACCAATGAAAAATCATCAAAAATACTAACATGTATATGCAACTGATAAAGTCAACCCCTAATTTTGAGTATGACTACATTCAAAGCCCATTTTCTCATACGTACAATCATATATAGAATCCTACTCACTTTTAAAGTAATATGCTATCAACTCTCTTTAAAATAAGATCACTTTCATGGTAATTAGAGTTCGTGTGTGAAACTTGAGTTTTGGAGCTATTGTATATATTATACAAATAACCGATCATTTACTGTTATTTAATGTATAAAAACTCTCTTTCATTTCTTTTGCTTTTGTTTCTCTGCTTTGTTACAACTAACTGCACAAAAAGAAAAACCCAAAGACATCTAAAAAGTCTATGAAAACACTTAAAAATATTAGATGTCTTACGCTATTATATACATATATATTTTATGTCGAAGTCGCCTTCATCCCTAAAATTCCAAAAAATCAAATATTGTGTATGATAAATTTTAGTCCTATACTAAAATATAATATGCACATATTATTAAGAAAAAATGAAGGAAAAATATATAATGCCCCAAAATAGGTTTTTTTATACATATAGAATAACTACAAAATCCCTATATATGAGTTTTTGGCCTCTTTTGTGTTTGTGTTCTTTATGAAAGTTTTATATCTCATTCTTTTGTGTTTGCGTTCTTTATGAAAGTTTTATATCTCATTTACAACTTCTATATTGAGTATTTTTTGAAACTAAGACATCTAGTATTTTATCTTAATTATTTTTGTCTTTTAGTTTCTTAATTTTTAGTAGTTATACATGTGTTAGTCAACATGGTCTTCTCGCATCACTTGGTGCCACTATATTCGTCGTTCACGCACGCCTCACTAACTCAGCATACCTCTTGTTGGCTCCTCCTTGACATGGTTCTCACCTTGTCAGTGGCTGAGGTGGTCCCTTCTGATTGGTCGAATCATCATCCCCCTTCTACTATTCCATCGCCTCCTACCTCTCAACAATACAAGAAGTCTACAACCACCCATTTCCTCTACCAATTGATTTCCACGGATCACATTTTCTCTACTTGAGCATCATAAGTTCTCATCTCATCACTATCGTCCTTCTTTCCCATCTCCCTCCATTCCAAAACCCAAACTCCATGGCATACTACTTCACTACGCACCCACAACTACCATTGAGGTCACCAACCTCTAGAACCTTGTCGCATACTTCCTTGTCACAATCCTTAATCACTCATGCCTTCGTTTGAACCAAATTGAGCTCCACCTTCCTATAAAACCAAATCCATCACCCCTCGATTCCAACCTTATTCGCCCTTAAGAATAGACCACCTCCAGCTCTCAACAAACTCACTTGACAACTCAAGGATGTTGATTAAGTCACGATGAGAGAGTCCTTAGTGGCGAGATCCTTTGGTTTATCTTCGAACCTCTATCGAAGTAGCATATATAGATGTTGGGCTTCATGGGTCTTGCTCCATCCCTAGAGGTGAAGATGGAGAAGGTTCTCTAGCTTTAGGTGTCTGCCTTCTTCATTCATAATCATTACACCAGTTCTACCCTTAGATAACTCCCACTACACCTTCCCCTTTTTCAAACTCTTGTTCTTTATCCTCAATAATACTCACAAATCGCATGATCCGATTGTCATACAATACCCAAACCGTGCCCCCATCGCTCCAATTCCATCTCCATTAATTATGTTCCATGTATTAGAACTCATCCACATCTTCCACCTTCGATTACAAACATAATATGAGTTGAGCAACTTTCCTTTGACAAACTGAGGAGCATCGCCGACTCCCTCCATTAGTCTTGTGGATTACTCATTGATCGTGCTTTGGCAGCTTGAATCATCTTGTGCTTATAGGATGACAAGTATCCCCCGAACGACTAGGGAATATCACCCAGAGGAACCCACTAGAGACCTCGGAAAGTGTCGGAGCCCACTTCATCATGCCATTTAGAGAAGAACTGAAAAAGGAGGAGGAAGTGGTGAACTCAACATAGTATATCGTTCTAAAAGGGATATAATAACGTTGATGTGCCGACCAGGTGATGTTCAACCAGAAAAGGATGGGAAGAACTTTTGATTATTTTTATTTATGCTACCAACCATGTATAGTGGCAACTGTGGGAAGTGTCGAACTTAGGGAGACAAACTTTCAACAAAGTGGTGGTGTAGTTATTAATTATGATTTTGTATAATTTTTAGAGATTTTTTAATTATTTTTATGAATTTTATGGATTTTTAATAAATCTTATATTTTTTTAGTTAATTCTAAATGGTTTATATTTTATATTTTCTGATTTTAATTTTTAATTGATTTTAATTTTGCAAAATTTTATCTATTTTTAATTTTCAAAATAATTTATGAATATAATAGATAAAAAAGTGATAAAATATTTTTTAGATTTTTAAAATATGTAAATAAAATAAAAATAAGAAAAAAATTTTGTGTTTTAATATTATTCTCTATTTTGGTGATTTTTGTGGTATTTTTACATTTTTATTGGTTTTATATGGAATTAAAATTGAAAATAGTTTTAGATAAGAAAATAGTTATAATTTTATGGTTTTTAAAATATAAGATAAAATCATCCACTCTGAAAATCAATAAAAGTAAATTATCCAAGCTTTAAAATAAGGGTTGCACTATTTTTTATTTTTCTTTGATTGATATGACTTTTTTGTAAAGTTTTACAAATATTTGAATTTTTAAGGTTCTTTGTTAATCTTTTTATGTGATTTTTGTATATGCGAGAAAATAAAGTAAGGTAAATCTACAAGTATTTTTTAGATTTTTTCAAACAATTTTTGAATTTTATGAATTTTTAAAGATCAAGCAGGAGGCTGAAGTTTTTAAAACTAAAAATATTGGAGTTAGAAGAAGTTATTAGGAATATACTCCAATTTTTGTGGAATTTTTTAATAAAGGAAGGTAATTAATCAAAGTAATGAAAGGCAATAAAAATGCAGTAGAACAAAGACTAAAATGTAACTAATAAAAAACTTCATACCATTTTATTATCAAGCTAAAAAGTTTAGGATATATGTTGCAAATAAACCACAACACACGTGGGGTACCACATGATCTGCTGCATAGGTACTTAAATGCAATTACTAAAAATGAACGAGGCATGTATGTTGTTATTTAAGTGATCCATGTGCTATCACGTGTACATGATTTATTTGTAATATTATAAATGAGCAGGGGTTGAAAATTCACCAACGAACCACATGTGTAGCGCATGAGGCGTGGAAGGTCGATCGGGGATGTAATCGTGTTACGATGGTCTTGATAAGTTCTTATTTCACCTCCACATCGAGTGGAGTTTGATTAAAAGTCCAGATCTCGTTGGTTAGAGATCTAGATGAGCTTTGACTTGATATTGATGGTTATGCTGCTATGCTCAATCGTTGCTACAAATCACATCGAAGTGACTTGTAATTGTTGATCAGAGACTCGAAGACAAAGGTCCTCGACCAAGACTTATTCAAATAGCCAAATTTAACAGGAAATGGGTGATGATATCCTGTGTGGGTGGAGGATTGGAGATCGATCCTCATATCTGATTTAATCTGAGGTGATAGTTCTGGTTTGAAGGTATGAAGAAGCAAAGCCGATTGAGGATAAAATGATGATCAGTATGGGTTCTGAATCGATGAGGATGACCTCCGATCGAGCATAATGGAGGTTGATTCAAGGCCTACTATTATTGGGATGAAAATCAAAGAAAACTAAATGAAACCAAAACTAAATCTACGTTAAATTATCTAGTGATGAATAAGGATGAAGTTGCGATGATCTTTGCTTTGATGCACACAAGAATAATCTTTAGCATGGTGGATCTTTGGTCTCGACATTGGTGATATGTGGATTGTGCCTTATCCTCCTCTTCGCACTCCGACTTGATGGGATTCATGTTTCTGTCACAAACATAAATACACAAACTCGAGCTCGGGGGAAATTGGAATCAAAGATGGATCAAATGTGAAAAGAGGCATTTGGGAGGGTCTTTAAAGGGAGAGAGGAGGACCGAGAAAGATCGAAGGAAACAAAACAAAGATGAGTGTGGATCGGGAAGATTTTAATCGAGCATGAATCATGATCTTGAGGCCGGTAGTTGGGTGAAGGAATCAGTTTAGAAGACGAAGGGAATATGGCAAGAAAATTAGTTGAAGATGGCATGCTAGCAAAGGTGGACTCGGGTCTAATGAAGATTAGGGAGTTGACCGGGGTCAACAAATGGGTCTCAACCAATCAGATACAAGCCCTAATAAAGCCAAGCACAACATGAGAAATTAATAAATATAAATAAATAATAAATAGAAAATAAATAGTATTTGGCTTTAAATTTAAAAATAGTCAAAATTAAAAATGTTTATAAATTAATAAACTATTTTTGGTAATTTTTAATAAATTAAATAATTTGATTTACATAGTTAAATTAGTTAACTATTGGTGTTTACATAAATTACATATATATACAAAGTTTAAATATTTGAAATTATGTATTTTTACAAATATAAATTTATTTTATTTTTTTTATTTAGAGAATAATATAAGGTGTATAAATACCTTTTAATTTTATTTTTAGGAATTAATTTAATTATACAAATACATAGTGATATGTACAATATATGTACATTATACTTATATAGTAAATACATTTACTCTTTGTGTTTCTTTTTTAACTTTTGTGATTTTATTTATATTTTAAATAATTTATATAAAACATTCATAACACATTAAAAATATAATATGTAAAAATACAAAGAATAAAATAAATAAAAGTAATATACAATTGTACAAGTACAATAATACCCCCAAAAATCCAACTTTCACCTCTTAAAGCTAGATTTAATGAAACAACCATCACTTAAAAGAGTATTTTATTTTGATATTTTTACCCAGCAGACCTTATAAACTTTGCCAATCACCTTCACGACCTTTTGCATAACGTAATTACCCTATCGACCTTATAAATTACCCCAAGAACCCTCACGAGCTTTAAACAGAGTAACCACAAGGTTCATAGGGTAAGAGTTGGCAAGTTTACGGGGCCGAGGGGAGAATTATGTTGTTTCAAAGGTCGTGGAGGCAATTGGCAAAGATTATAGGGTCTACCGAGTAAAAATTCCTTTTATTTTAAGCACAATGAAAGTGAGTTTGGTTCATTTTGAATTCATATGGAGAAGATATTGAGCTTTGAATTCTTATTTGACTACTTTTTTCTGAGTGTTGTACCCTTTATTCTATATATAATTTATTTTTTAGAAAATATTTTTATTATTTAGTATACATTTTTATATACAAGTTTTAAGTAGAAAGAATTTTATTTGAGGTTTTGATAATAAATAAAATAGTACAATATATGTGCATAATGAATGAGATGAATATGTACAATGTGAACTTGGTTTTCATAGGATTTTTATAACTTAGGGACCTTATTGCTCCCAACTTTTTTCCTTATCAATTAAGTCATTAATTGACCTACTCTTAAGGTCAGGATCAATCTATATCTATAGTAAATAAGTACAACCTTCAATTCTTTCATTTTTATTTTCTTCTTTATTCTTTTATTTTAGGTTAAAATAAGTGATAAGTATACAATATTAACAAATGTTTTAGTTTGTTAAGAGATAAGAATTAGTGATATTTACATGTATTTTATAAGGGATTTTAAGTCAAAATGAAAGAATAAATATGATGAATTACCGATTCATCATCCCCCTATACTTTACTTTTGCTAGTCCCTTGGCAAACACTTATTAGAAGAATAAGTGCCTAAAAAGAAAAAGAAAAGGAAAGAACTTATAATAATTTTGACTTTTAAACTATTTTTCATAAAATCAAAGTATGAAGCTTGGTCAGGCCTTTGGATCATTAATTTGGCAAAACCATATTAGGAATAGGATTTAAGACTCAACAATCCTCAAGTTCTACAATTCTCTGTTCATTTCACCTCAAAAGTCATGTCAAAACAATCATACACAAACTCTTATGAGTGTGAATCTTACTTGTACAATGAGTGTGAAATTGTAGTTATCCACATCTAAAAGTGGTGAAAAAGCCGACCTCTCTAGCAAAATTACACTAATTCCTCTATCTAACTACTCTTTACTCAAGGAGCGGTGTGTTTCCTTTTAAGTTCAAGTTCAACTGGGGCCAAGAAGAGGATGTAAAGAAGAAAATGGAGTGTGACCAGTGTAGCCACATCTCCCATGGAGCTTAACCAGTATAACAAAGTCTCAATTTGCATGTTTCCTTGTAAACTTTAACTTTAAAACATATGCCTTGCATTGATAATTTACTCTGATGAGAAAGTATTTTTTCTTTCATTCTTTTTTACTGGTCTACTTTTTTGGAGACTTTATTTCATACTTTTACTTTTTTGTACATATATACAAATATGTAACATTTATGTAAGAAGCTTTTTTTCTTGAGCTAGCAAACTATTTCTCTTCTAAAGCTTTATTTTAGCCCACAACTCTCGTCTTTAGACGTTATCACCACTGGACTAGGTTGGGGTGCACTTCTCTCTATGGAGACTACGACAACCTCATCAAGGACGACACAACTGCGTACTTTCCAAGCTTAGAGAATTATGCCCTTTGCCTCCCACATGAGTTGATCTATGTGCAGAGTGCTTATCCAAGTTAGATCACTATCTAAAAGGATCGTGCGTATGTCACGAAATATTCTACTTAGATCGATCAAGATGACATGTAAATACAGTTTTATGGACTCAAAGAATTAGGTTACGTTGACCTGAAAAATCTAAATTCTGGTTCCTATAAGATTCCTATGAAACTAAGTGGATTAAGATCCTAACCAAGCTCCACTCTTTACATTTTACTCCAGACTAGTTCAATTGTCAAAATCATTCTGAGAAATAAGAATGTAAATGCAACAAATTTTAGTGAAGTGTATTTTCTGGTTCAAGATTTTTATTTGGTTTTTAAAGAGTTTGGCAATTTTTTATGAGTTTTAAACTTCTTTTAAATTTTTAGGTATTTTTGGAAGAGTTAGAGATTGAATGAATGTGTATGTATTCACAAGGGTTATATACAAATTTATCAAGTATTTTGTACAAACGTATATACAAGAATTATACAAGTTTTATCACATTTTATTTATCAAAGAATTTTATTTACAAGTTTTAAATAATCACATATTTTACAAAGAATTTTATTTACAAGTTTTATTTATCATATTTAAATAAATTATGGCTTTTATATAGAAGGATTTTACAACAAGTTTTTTATTCAAAATTTACAACACGTTTTATATACAAGTTTTAGAACACAATTAAGCAAAACATTTTACAAAATAATTTTACAAAAAATATACAAACCAAAGTTTAGAAAATATTTTTAAAAAAAGTTTGCAACCATTTGCAATACATTTTTTAAAACCTTTTACTATACATTTTACAAAATATTTTACACATATCTTATAAACACTTTTTCAAAATATTTTACAAAACATTTTACAAATTTACAAAACATTTTACACACACTTTTTCAAAATATTTAACAAATTTTCTACAAATCAAGTTTACACAATTTTTTACAAAAAAGATTACAAATCTATTTTACAAAATATTTTACAAATATTTTTATAAATCAATTTTGCATAAGATTTTTTTCAAATATTTTACAAATAATTTTATAAAACATGATTTTACAAACAAAATAATTTTATACCAATTTTACAAAATAATTTTGCAACATCTTTTCAAAGATTTTTATAAAATAATTTTACAAAGATTTTACAAAACATCTTTACAAACATTTGACAGATCATTTTGCAAAAACTTTTTACATACATTTTTATTTACAATACATTTTTATAGTTTCGTTTTGATTCTTATAAACTCAAAATTAATTACCCGGAATTTTAGAGAAATATTATTAAAAATACAATAAATTACATGTTACGGCTTCTAATATATATAACATGTATACGACATCTCCCTATACTTAGAGCGAAATATGGCCTCATAGTCACCAAGAAGCAACAAGAAAGACATAACTTGTGCTAAGTATAGAAACATGAAAAGAATCCTATAAATAAAGAATGAATTGAATATAAGTCGGTCATCCCCCCTATACTTAGGATCATGTAATCCAAGTATAGAAGACTATACAAATAGGGATTATAGAGGTTGAAAGAATGTACAAAATCAACAACTCGGCTTCCCCCCTATACTTAGGGTAAAGGATCCCTGTATAAAGAGAATATCAACAAGTTGAGGGACAACCGAGAGAACATGCCAAACTAAAATGAAAAAAACAATATTGAATGAACGACATTACTCCCTTGTACTTAAGGTAAAGTCACCCTAAGTATAAGCAACAATAAGAGTAATCAAACATAACAAAAATAGAACAATTAGGGTCATTCACTCCCCCCCCCCATACTTAGGATCTAGTCATCCTAAGTATAACATATACGTGGAAAAGAAGTGAATGATCAACAATGTGAGATAGAAGGAATAAACAGAAAGGAATATACAAGGAGAAAAGAATATACATTGCTCAATAAGGTAGAATCTTGACCTTCTTTTGCAACCGTTGAGTTGCTGAGACAATGAGAGTAGGTCAATATCAAGGTTGTCTTCAGATGTATTCATTTCTGAGTCCAAAAATACATGACCAGAATCGATGTGTCGAGGAACTCAATGGTATCACAATAATCAGGCTCGAACTGAAAAGATGAAATGAAATCTGGTCCGATCTTTGTAGTATCAAATCCATATGTCATCTACTGCTCGTTGACATTCAGGTGCAGAAGGATCAAATCCAAAAACTAGAGTAAGCTCGTCAATGAAACTCCCCTCATGTCCACATAACAATGTGCTTTTAAAGTTTTCCTCCTTGGAGAGAAATTCTTGGGTATCAATAAGATAATAGATCTTACCTGATGTTTGCTATAAAATCAAAGTCTTTTGTATCGAATGGATCAGAAACACTCTCATCTTATGCGACGTTCACCTTCAGCTCTGAGATCGTCTCTACAATAACACTTTCGTTGTGAGAGTGAAAGGTTATCTTATATGACCCATAATCAATGATAGCTTTTATTGTATGCAGAAAGGGTCGTCCAGAAATAATTGGGGTGTGATGTAATGGTATTGTAGAGTCCCTATCTAAGACAAAAAAATCCATGGGAAAACTCATGCCATGTACAGTCATTACAATGTTTTCAAGTATGCCCTTCGGCCTCTTGATAAGTCGGTCTACAAACTGAATGATCATTATGCTTTTCTTAATAGGTCCATGCTACAGATGCTTAAGTAATGAGAAAGGCATTAGGCTAACAGATGAACCACTATCTAGAAGAGTGCGATTAAACTATTGATCTGAAATCTCACATCTGATAATGGGTGCTCCCTTATTTTTTCTATTTGGAAGAGGATAGCCATGGTTAGGATGTGACTCTATCCTGCCACATCCTCTCTTCTTTGACAGACGTTTAGGGGTACAAGCTTCTTTCATCCCCTTCTTCACTACAGGCATATACTCCGTGGCTTTTAGGAGTGGCATCTCAAGGAAAATATTCTGAAGAATTTCCACCACTCCAGGATATGATAAGGTTGTTTTTAGTTTTCTGATAGATTTGTTTTTATTCAAAGCATATGGAAAAGGAACAAAATCTAAACAACTTTCTTTTATTAACTTTGGAATCAGCATTTACAAATAGACAACTAGGATCAGTCTGTACAACGTCATCCATAATAGAAAAAGGAAAAGAAGAACGAGTCGCTCCGTCTGCTACTGAAGAAGATGGGTTTGCAATGGTGCACTATCCTTTAAGGTTGCCTTGGCTCTGCATATATCATTATTGTATTTTTGAGATTTTTGGTTTTCTTCATTTTTTGGTCTTTTCCTGATGATGTACCTCCATCATCTGCAATACTTTGTCCGTGCTCACTAGATGAAGAGGATGAAACTGAAGCTCAATTAGTGGCTTTAATCCCCATAACCCAATGGTGTTGGTGGTTGCAAGCTCCTATCGCTCTTAAGAGTAACGACATTAGATTAATATGAAAAATCATGAACCATATCTGAGTCAGTAAGGAAAGGATCATGATAGTTTACCTGCTCCTTATTACGCTGAAGAATGTTGGGATTGGTCTCTTTCAAATCATCTAACCTCTGATTCACTTCACTCATGTTCTTCATCAATTGTGCCAAGTAATCAAGTGTCAGATTCACCGAAGATGCCTCTTGCTGCTCGACAAGTGGACGTCGCTAAGGCTGGAAATGTGAATGAGGATGATACTGGTACTCATGATTACTAATATGGATGGAAGTGGTTTCATGATTATAAGGAATAATGTATAGACGGGGTTAAGTTTACATGTATTAAAAGCCTATATACGAGGAAATCTTTATCGACTCCATGTTCACTTTTAAATGGATATAGATACATATACTAAAATATGAATAAATATAGGTCATATATGTTTGCATGCTTTTTCAAATTTTCTTATCTACTTTTCCTCTTTGAAATTTCACTCTATTTGACATTCACGTCCTCTCTTATCTACAATATCTTCCTTTGTTCATAACCCCGTTGGTCCAGCTCGACCACAAAATGACAAAAGGATAAAAAACAAAGAGAAAAAGAAAATAAAAAAGAAGTACATTTATTTACAAAAGGATTAAAACATAAAAGTTTCTTATTATTTTATATTGCACTTTATTATGATTTTTATATATTTTTACAAGATAATTTATTAGATGTTAATATGTACATGTATACACATAGGCATATATACCTATATTGGGTATATTTTATTTTATTTGGTATTTTAGATTTTTATTATTATTTACATACATTTTATATATTTATAACTTATTTAATTATACATTTACATATTTTATTGTATTTTTCTTATTATATTTATTTACTTAAATAAATATGTATATATATTATATAAGTATAGTTTACCTATATATTTTATACATTATTTATTTTAATGTATTTTGCGTGATTTTATTTTAAGTTTATAATTGGAATGCATTTTAAATAATACTTACAAGTATATAAAAAATATAAGAACCTACAAATAAAAAAATAAATATATTGATTATTATATGCATGTATACAATACAATAGGGACCTAGAAGTTAACTTTTGCATCTTAACTCCATTTTTAATGAAACCACCTTAGTCCCACATCTAAAACTCACAAAGTGTGAGAGTGGGTTATAAGTGGTAGGGATTACTACTTGATAACTTGAGCTTGAGAATTTTGGGTGGTTGTAAATGGGTCTAATTGGGTCTGAACCCAACAAGCTGTTAGGGCCAGTTTTCCTCGATAACGGACATGGGACCTAAGCTCGTGATGTTACAAATGATATCAGAGCGGAATACCTCTAATCGTGGAAAGGGCTACCCGAGAGGTGGAGCCACCCCTACAAAGAGATAAGAGGAAATGCCTACCCAGAGCGTGCAACCGTCACTGTCACTAGGAATACGTGATGAGCCATGTCGCAACGAGGATGTTGCGAATATTAGTGGGGGGAGGTTGTAACACCCATACCCCAAACATAGTCTCACATTTAAAACTCACAACGTGTGAGAGTGGGTTATAAGTGGTGGGGAATACTACTTGATAACTCGAGCTTAAGCATTTTGGGTGGTTGTAAACGAGTCTAATTGGGCTCGAACCCAACAGGTTGTTAGGGCCAATTTTCCTCAATAACGATCTGGGGACCTAAACTCGAGAAGTTACAAAATAGGACATTACATTTTACCGAGGACCTAAAGTCGAGAAGTTACAAAATAGGACATTACATTTTATGATTTTCAGTACCCTTGTTTCCTGAAACAACACTTTGTTTCACTCTTTTCATTTATACTTTAAGTACAGTTGCTATAATATATACTTCCTTGATCACTTTAAGAAGATCATTGCCTACTCTTTAGTAGCCCATATGAATCTGGTGACTATTGCTATGTTTAGTCAAGCGACGATCGTTAGGTCACCTATTTTGAATAGGTGATTGGTTAAAAACTTCTTCTTTTAGAAAGTCATTAAGAAACAGACTTTTCATTTCCATTTGATAAAATTTTATACATAAATATAAGATATATGAAAGTAGCAGCCCAATTGATTCTAATCTAACTACTGGGGCATATGTTTTCTCAAAATCTATTCCTTAATATTGACAGTATCTTTGTGCAACTAATCTAGCCTTATTTTTAGCATTGGATCTTTCATCATTTGGTTTTTCAATAAATCCATTTATTTCGAATTATTGAGGTATATTCTGAGTTAGGTATTGATTCCTTAATTCATTTCTTGTAGATTCATTAAATCCTTCTTGAAATACAATTATTAAGATTCACCATTTAAACATCATTTACATTATTAGGTTCTATTTATGAAACATAGGCATCAAGTACAAATTAAATATTTTTCTATGACATTGTTTTTACTCGTTTGGATACTTCTCCCATTATTTGTGTTTTAGGGTGTTCCTTATGAAAGATATATTCTAGCTTTTGTTTATAAATATCTTTTATCTTAGTTATATAAATAAATATTTGTTAATCTTCATCCTCAAATATATTTTCATCATTGTTTAACTCTTATGAAATGCATCGAACTTTATGTGCGCAGTTTCTTATACACTGAAGGTTTTTTAATTAAAAAAACTATAAAGCTTATTACCATTAGAGTATCTAATGAGTATTCATTCATCGCCTTTAGCATCAAATTTATATAAGTTATTTTTTGTGTAATAGTGGAAAATATTTACTTCCAAACACTTTGAAACAACTTATCTTGGAGATTTTGTCATAATAAATCGAGATATTATATTTTTAAGAAGTGGTCAGATTGATACTCTATTTAATATTGTATCATGCAATATTAATTCCTTTGACCCAAAAGTATATAGCCAATCAAGATTCAATTATTACAATTCTGGCATATTATTGTAATGTTTTATTATTTCTATTTACAACCTCATTTTGTGCATATGCTCTTAGCAAATAGTATATATATTTATTCCATATTCTTCAAAAAACTTAGTATGTAGTTCATTTTCAAACTCTCCTCCATGATCTGTACATATTTTAAGGATTTTTTGTTCTTTTCTTTTGTGCCACTTTTGAAAAGTTTATAAAAGATCCTATAGTTTCATCTTTTGTTTTTAAGAATATAGTCAAATGAACTAAGAGCAACCATCTATAGTTACAAGACGATATCTACAACCTCATGAGCTTTCTATTCTAGTTAGTTCAAAATGATCCAAGTGTAGAATTTCTAAGGGTCAAGATGTCGAACTATGTTTTTCTTTTGTAACAACATTTATTTAGTTTTCCTAAAAATGGAAGCATCACAATGTGTTTTTTGATTAGCTCTTTCAATAGGCAATCCGCATAGTAAGCTATCCCTAATCAATTTATTTAAGTACTTGGAGTGAAGATGACCTAATCTTCAATACTAAATGTTGTTTTCATTATAACTAACATTCAAACAATGATAAACACTATTTTTATCGAGCTTAACAATATAAATATCCTTGAATCTTTTTTTCTTTTAGAAAAGTTTCATTAGAATTCAATTATTTTAAAACTAGATGAAAACACAAATTAAATCATTTATCACAAACTTGACTCACACTAAGTAATTTATACTTTAATCTATTAACTAAAGAGACATTATCAGACATAACTTTACCCTTAATACATACGATACGTCCGTTGCGGTTGTTCTCAAAGGTAAAATCCCCCCCCCCTCCCCACATTCCAAGATTGTGAATAGCATCCTCAGAAGGTAATTCAACAACTTCCTCCTTCATCTTGTAATATTTGATGATGGAATCATTCTTGGTCCACAAGGTATGATTTAGCAAAAATTCATTGTGTTATTTATGTTTAATCCACTTACAAATAAAATTTTAAGGTCTGTTGGTACATAATTTCTTTGGTTTATGGCGGTTAGGGATTTTCTCTCATATTTGATTAAGTATCTTGACTATGAGAATAAGAAAAATCAATAAATAATCTATTTTTATCATGAGGAATTCTTCTAGATCCAAGCAATTTAGCTAAATTTTCTTTTTCCTTTGTAAATTTAGAAAGATAATTAACATATCTATCACAATTTTAGACTATTAATTTCATTTTCAAGGGAAATTATCTTTTCTTTCAAAAATGATGTTTTTGCATCAATCGATTGTTTTTCATATACTAATTGGTTTATCTCATTAGTTGATTGACTTTCAAGAGATTTTAAAACTTTATGATTTGCATCTATAAGTTTATTATAAATTTCTTGAGTTATCCCATCATCCAAATCTATGAGTCCAATGCATACAAATTCTTAGTCACTTGAGCTTGAGTAAAACTTGCTTGATTCTAAGTTGTCCCATGTTAGTTGGTAGCACATTCTTCTTGAAATTCTTCTTTAATTTCTTAGGTTAATCCTTTTTGATTTCCTTTTCTTGCTTGAGTTGTAGAGAATACTTTCTAAGATGTTCCTTCCTTTTACATTCAAAGAATGTAGGAAAGTCTTCTTTGTCTTCTATCTTCGACCTAAAGCTCTTCTTGTTGCTCATAAATATCTTGAACTTTGTAACAAATAATATGATATCTTTATCATCTAATTTTTCATTAAATGAGATTTCAATGGAAACCTTAAAGGCAAGCTACTTTTTCTCATTTATTTTATTTTTCTTCTTTGTCTTCTTTTCAACTTCATGTGATATGAAATTATCTAAGAGGTCATCCATATATATAACTTCTATGGAGCTTATTTTTGCTATATACATCCCTTTTGGTACCTCTCAATTGAGGGGGAATCAATCACTTTCTTATCTAACTCTTCCTTGATGAAAATTTCTCTGAAGCCTTGAAATTGTGCATAATAGTTGTGAACCTTGAGAACATCTTTTATTGATTCTCCTTTCTTTATTTGAAGTTATCATATTCTTTAGTTAACATGGTAACTTTAGAACTTTTAACTTTACGTGTACCTTCATACGTGCTTTGGAGTATATTACAAATCTTAAATGTGGTCTTGGCTCAGGAGACTATTATTCTTGTTGATAGAGAGAATTAAATATAATAAATTCATTGCTTTGTCATTTTTATTCGATTTCTAATTTCTACATCTACGAAATTTACTACACCCTTCTTTAGCTTTGACTTCATGAAGATCTTTGTCATGCATGTCCCCATCCTAAGTAGATGATTTGCATGTATATCTCTATGGGGTTCGGTCAGTATGCATAGTTGGATCTGTAGAAGTTAGTGCTTTGACACAGTAAGAGGATGAGATTGAGTTGGATACTGCAAGTAGGCTATTCGATCTACAAAAAGTGTACCCACTTTGATACCAAATGTGAGTTATGTATAAATTGTGCAATACAAAATATATCAAATAATAATAACAATTGAAAATTCACAAGCTATAAGAGATAATGTTGCTAATCGCGTAAGAAGGCACATACAGAATCAAGCACACAGGCACGAAGGCACTCAGATTTACAAGGTTCACCTGTAACTGGCCTATGTCCTGTGGCAACGACGATCGATACTGATCCCGTTCAGACAGATCCCTGATACAAAGATATCCATATACTCGAATACAAATAGAACTGTTGATAAAATTTTTCATTGGGGGTGTTGTCTCCATACCCTCGTAGGAGGGAAGTGCACCTCCATCTTGTTGGGGGTTTGGTATGACAGGAGGGAGTGCATACATCAGTCCAATGATTTACCATGGAAATCGACATAGATGAAAAACCATGACCTGGAATGTTATGTTCTAGGATTTTCTGTTTGCTCTATCAATGAAGCTTGCTTTCACTCTCCATGCTACTTGAAATCAAAGATAGCACAACGTCACGTACAACCTATGTTGGACATGCGAGCCCACGGTGAGCCATTATGCAATATGTGTTATTACAATTCACTCCTTAATCTGAAATGAAGAGTACATAATTTGCATAATAGGTCCCTTAGTACAATTAGGGTTATGTACCATATCCATCTTGATGATCATACAGCTGTTGATTCAAATATTGAATCATAGAGGTTGGTGCTTGGACGAACATCTAAAGAGTTAGATTGAGGACTCATCAAACACCATCAAATGATTGTTAAGAGATGATCTCCAGCCTGAGTAGGAAATGGCAATCCTTTCTCAGTTAATCTGGTATCTGACCGATCTCTTGATGCATGTCCTCTACATAGGAATAGAGATTCGGAGGTGTCAGATTAGTTAGGTCAAAGAGTTGACTTAACGAGATCGAGATAACCAAAGTCCTATATTATATGCTGTCATGATATAGGCACGTATCCTCTGACCAGAGACAGATGTGTTACTATATATCTAAGTATGTACATTTGGCAGACCAATAGGTTGATGACCTAATCAAGGTCTATACACCGGCGCGCTGGTTTGCATGCAAGGGCATATGAGTAATACAATCTCTCAAAGGAATCATACATGTTCAATTACTGAACCGGAAGACATGAGCTCGCTCAGGAGATATTGGGAAGAATCAAATTCCGTACACAGTCATCTCACTTTGGAAGCTTGACTGAATTTGTAGGTTTGATATATACTTTTGGAAAGTATATAATCAAGATCTAGGTATGATATATACTTTTGGAAAGTATATGATCGATACCGACTCCCAATGATCGAATGAGAAACTTAATGATAAAACTCTGAAGTAGACAGTGTAAAATTGATCTTATACTTCGGGTTTATTCTGAGTCTTCCAGTATGCAGGATGTACAGTACTGGAAATACCTGAGGGTGATGTGATCATAAACGATTGTATAACCATGACGCTTCCATTCCTAGGGAGTGATGAAATGGGTCTGGATTTTAGTGACTCCTCTCAATAGAAAGTGATCTGATCTTGATCCAAATGTTAGACATTGATCTGAATGTGATTCAGATGCAATGAGAAGATTGGATTTACGGTCTTGATTTAATCAAGCATCTATGGGAGGCCCGAGATCTGGATTTGAGATGTGATCTCAATATCCAAGTCACTATACGTGGAATAATACAATCGTCCTGTCCTTATCTCCAAGTATTCACGGAGAAAGCGCATTATCCTTGAAAGAGTTCAGGATAATTTCATTGTTGATATAAGTATCCGAGCATCGAGAAAATAGATAATTAAATGTAATTTAATTATCATAAATAATATGAATTTGATTCATATTATAAAGAGAGTTATCTTAGATAATTAAATATGATTTGATTATCAAAGATGTGAATAATGTGAATGTGATTCATATTATTTGGGCACGTGAGAATGGAGATCTAAGATGATTAAATGTGATTTAATTATCATGGATATGAATAATGTGGATATCACTATCTATATTATTCATAATATATTATAAATATGATTTATAATGTATTAGAGAGAGCTAATTATAATTTATATTTGTGGATTAATTATTGATGTGTACTGGATACTCATTGTGTAATTAATTGAAAATGTAAATTATATTTTATTTTGGGTTGTGAATGTGATTCACAAATTTTCAATAGCAAGATTGCAATATTCTCAAAATTAATTGTGAATTATTTTTGAAGAATAAAACACAACAAAAGTTGTTGGAAATTATGGGAGAATTTCATGGAGATATGCAATCTCATGAGATTGCATGAGATTGCCTCCACAATGAGGACATGGTGGACGGCTACACATTCCCATAAGGAATGTGGTAGTTGTCCCTCCTTTCCTTATGGGGAGTAATCTCCATGCTAATTTCTCCTTAATTGCTTGATCTAATTTTGGATTGAATCATATTTGATATGTAAAATATATTTGATTTAAATTAGATTATTAGTTGTTGGTTTTTTTACCAACAACAATCTTGACCATTGGATTGAACATAAATCAATCTCATCTATTGATTTTACATGTCCCATGGATTGAGATCTATGGATCCCAAAACTCTATAAATAGCTCTCTAGGGTTATGCTTTTGAAGCACATCTCTCTCTCTCTCTCTTCTCTTCCCACACGCCCTCTCTCTTCTTCTCTCATGGCCGTCCACCATGGATGCCCTAGAGAGAGTCTCCATCGCCACAGCGTCGTCGTTATGTTGCCCGATCGTTTGCTCGTGGATCTCTGTCTCCTTCGATGCGCCTCGCTTGTAAAGAAGACGTTGGATCTCGTGTGTCGAGATCAGAAGATCCGCTGCTTGGATCATCAACATGGATTGCGAGAAGCACACGATTCATCCCCGCGCTCGCAAGTGTCTCCTCCGTCGGATCGGACTTGAGACAGGAGGTCTCTTCGTTTAGAGACTCGATCGCAACCACGCTTCAAGAGGTAATCCTATCACTTGTTTGTGATTTAGACGAAACGATCGGAGAAGTGTTCTTGGATTATGTGGTTTCGTCGCATAAAATTTTTTTAATTTCCGCTGCATTGAACAACTAGTGCGACTAGTTGTTCTCCGTCGTATTCGATACGACGCTCACGCTTCCGTGATGTGCTTGAGGATTATCCAATATCCTTCAAGTGGTATCAGAGCCTTAGGTCGAAGGTTTCATATACGATCCATAAACCTAAGCCGACTTGGGTTCGTTAGGGTTGCGAAAGTTTTATCGCATTTCATTTTCGCATCTCTGTTTAGTGATTATTTTCGACCCTTTTTAAATTATTTAAACACAAAAATAAAACTTAGATTTTGTTCCCCATTAAATAAGGAAACCATAGGATCTGAGTTTACGTAATTTGGATTCCGTTTGCTCGAGATATGGTTGTTTTAATGAACATGTACTCACTGTTGCGGGAACTGCGAATCTTAACATGATTTATGAGTTAATTATTGTTTTGATCTCCTCGAAAGGCATGAAATATCACTTAGGTTCTGTCCTAAATCAAATTATCAATATTTTAAAATTGATTTTGTCTAATTTGAATTTAAATTGATTGAGATATGTTAATTTTAGTAAGTAGGGGTCACTGCTGAAATTACAGTCCTAATCAAGAACCATGTGATTGTCAATTAGTGAAATTAATTGTTAATTTCATGAAATAATTATGGAAAATATTTAAGAAATATTGAATGATGATTATTTCCTTAATTGACTTGGCCTTAACCAATAAATTGATTAGATTTGATCTAGATCATAATTGGAAACACAATCATCAAACTTCTTGCTTGAATAGGATTGGGAATTTGTCTAGCAAATTTCCTTATAATCAAAAATGTTTTGATTATTACTATATGGTATAATTTCGATTGAAGAACCTATTATCATCTCAAGTACATATTGATCTATTTGGCATTATCCTTTCCTGAGGTGGATATGGTGTCTAGTCGAAGAGCATTGGGGGAGCGGGTTGCAACGTATGTGGTCCATCCCACTCTCCTCGGTACTGGCCATGACAGCGGATAGGGACTCAATAATGCCAAAGAAATCAAGATGTATTTTTCTAATTATTAAAATTCGAATTAATATGTACTTTGGTATAATACCATATATATTCAAGTAAAACAATCAAGTTTGTTGATTGAATTGGATTGATGATTAATTTAATATGATTGAATTAATTATATCCAATTAAAATACTCTATTATGAATAGATGTGTATTTCCCTTGGAAAAATTAATTATGTGAATATGATTCATGATAATTAATTAAAATTTGAATATGAGGTGGAGGATCACATAATTGACATCCATGGTCTCCCGTCAAGGCGAAGTGTTCCGCCGCCAGATATTGTATGTAGGAGACGCATGTCCGAAGTGACAGCTCCTGCATACGATCCATTTGGATCGGGCTCGTCGCTTCTCGAAAGAGTAAGGACGTATGCGTAGTGACCTCAATATCGGGTCCTCATATTATTGGAGCGATATTGGATTACGCATAGCGAGTTGTATTCCTGTTGACGGTTGGTTCAATTAATGACGGGTCAACATCACCTTAGGTGTGGTGGGTCGGGGTGTTAAATACCAAATTGAGAGATGCAAGTTGGACTTGTAAGGCGGATGTGTTCCCGCTTCTTTTTATCCGAGTTACAGGTTCTCATATTATTGGGATGTAACAAAGATAAGGAAGGAGATCTCAGATCTTGCTTGAGATATAATGGTAAGTATATCTCTTACATTGAAAGTGATTAAGGGAACGAACTTTCATTGTCGACATGGCAAGACAACTTTATATAAAAATTCCTAAATCAAAGTAAATTATATATTTATGCAAATTTCTTATTTCAGATAACCCTTTTTTAATCTCACTCAATGTTATACTTAATAATAACCAATAGAATATCATGGATTGGACCCATGATCCAGATATTGTACTTGCAATTGGACACATAATGTATGTGGTTGCAATGTGCAAGTTTCCTCATAATAATGAGGAATGATAATTAAATAGACAATAGGACTAAAACCCTAGTGTTTGTATGTGTCTATAAGTCTTGATCTCATCGAATGTACTTTTGAAGTGACATGTCGATAATGATCGTAATTATCAAATAATCCTTATAAAATCTAAGATGTTCTAGCATACATATGTGCTCCCGACATATAATCATGAATGACATGGTTCTCTGCATTATGCAGGATGGTGGCTCTATAGGAGATGATGTATTCTAGTTGTTTGAGTATCTACCTGAACCCAAGTTTTAAGAGTTTAAATGGATGTAGATACAATGAGTGCCATCATTCTACTATCTATACTCTAGTCATTCATGAAGTTTCATAATATTCATATTGTATGAATTGAATGAATCATGTATAAATGTTGAAATACTCTTATATTGAAATTTTTGATTTTAACATAAGAGATCCTTTGTCTTGAGCAATGGTTGCTTATATATAAAGGGAGCGCAGTGGAAGCATGTGTTGGACCCAAGTAAGAAGTATAGTCAAAGCGTTGATTGTACTTCTATGACTTCCATATGACATCCAAAGAGTTGGATGAATGCCAATACTGCAATAAGTTGATGTGTTGATAGTATGACTATCAAATCTATCTAGAATCCTTAGAGAAGGAATCGGATAGTACATCAGAATAATCTACATATAATCATTGAAATTGACTTACTTATTTGATAAGATAAAGTCTAATAATTGTATCTCAATCTTCTAATGACACTTGCAATTGGTTGCATCTGTATTAGAATATTAGAAATCCGATTTTAAAGTTTAATGGTCATCCATGTTGGAAGTGATGCAATTGTTGCAACAATTTCCATTGGATCAATAGACTTCATATTTTCAGTGGGAGCCCTTAGTTTTAGAGAATGTCTCTGTGACCTGGATATTAGAATACACTCATAGTTTATTTCTAAATGTTGGAAATAAACATGAATTCTGGAATAAACCTATCATAGAGAGTTATGATGGATATATATTTCAGATAGTAATCTAACATCTAGTGGACTCCGCTAAATTAGAAAATTAATGAATGGTTCATTAAGATTTCTAATACTGAAAATTAAACCTTTAAAGATCAATAGGAGGATAAAGATCATTTGACAATGATCTGGCATCATGTTTTGGACATATGTCTGTTGATGAGATCAATGGACAAGTAAGAGATGAAATTTTAGAATGTCTAAAATTTCAACTTGCATACTTATGAATATTGTATTCAAAGTAAAAATGCCCAATACACCTTTCTATTGGAATGGTGTAAGATGTTAAGGTATTCAAGATCTGATACATATTGATGTATGTGAATCATCTATATCAGAAAATATTATGGATATGTGATATCTATTAATGATTATTTATGATATGAGACTTTTTCTCTTCACTTAGAAAACTTTGAAATGTTCAAAGATTTCACAATTTTGGTTTAGAACCAAAGTTTGAAGGAAGATCAAATGAATTTGATCTAACCAAAGTAGCTTGTACCTATTAGATGAATTCAAGGAATACCTTATGAAGATGTGAATATCATTCCTATCTCAATCCTCCTAATGAACCTTAACTCGATAGAGTTGTAGGGAGATACAATTGATCATGTATGACATGATTTGATCAATGATTAATCTTAGCATAATTATCTCTTAGTTTCCAGGTATATATATGGTAGAGACTACATTATAGATATCCTTAACAAGGTTCCATGTGATTAAGCTGGAATCTGGCATTGGAGAGTGCTACTTCATTAGGAAAATAAAGGATGGTATTGGATACCTACTTTATGACCTTGAGATTCTTAAAGGATCTCATCTCTGAGAATGTGATTCTTAGAGGATGACTCTCTTGAGAATCAAGATGAAAATGAAGTAAAGGAACTCATTTAATCTTGAGAAGATAATGAGGCTCCTGAAATTGGAAACTAAATAGACAATTAAAGATGAAACATTAATACCTCTTCAAATAAGTTTGAGGATGGATTCCATGTGTCAGTTGAATCTGACAATGATCTGACTTCATGTGATGATGCTTCTGAAGATCATATAATGGAAAGATGAATGTTAACAATAAAGTCTAAAGTAGACTTCATATACAAATGTTGTATATAGACCCTCGAGGATCCAACTATATGGGTAAGACCCATTATGGTGTAAATGGATCTTCAAAGAGAAAGAGGGAACCTGATGAGAAGGTAGAGACCTTCAAAGCATGATTCGTAGCCATGAGATGCACACTGAAGAGAAGACATCGCTTGCGATGAAACTTGCTCTCCGGTGACCTTGCTTTAACCCATCAGAATATTGTTAACCATAGCTACACAACTTGACTATGACATCTTCATGATGTGAGTCAAGATTGCATTCCTCTATGAATACCTTTCTGAGGATTTTCACATGAAGTAGCCCCATAACTTCATGGTTGAGGAAAGCAAGGTGTGCAAGCTGAAGAACTCCATCTATGGACTCAGATAAGCTTCTTGTAGTTGGAACATAAGATTTGATGAAATTATAAATGTTATGATTTCAAATAGTATCTTGATGTACCATGTGAAGCTGAGTGGGAGTGCCATTGTGTTCATCATGCTAAATGTAGATAATATCCTAATCATTTGTAACGATATAAGGATGATAATAATAAGTGTTTTATAATCTGGTTGTCCCATACCTCGAGATATGATCTCAAGGATACCTCTTAAATCTCAGTTCTAAAGATGTTCAGAAGCAAAGAAAAGAGGGTATTGGGACCGTCACATTAATGGTATACCTTGGACGTTTTCATTTTATGGAAAATTCCAAGAAAGGATTCTTTCCCTCAAGATATGGTACTGACCTATCTAAAGAAATAGCACCTCAAAGAGTTGAGGATGTGAATGCTAAAACTGCTTCCCCTTGTGCATCCGATTCGAGAATCCGGGTGTATACTAGATGTGTACGAAAGCGAGATGTCTGCCATGCAGTGGGAGTAGTAAATGGTTACTAATCCTATTATGGTGATTAAACACTTGATTGCAGTAATAACAATATCTTCAAAGATGATGAAACTTAGAGATAGTGATCTCAAAGTCTTATCTTCAAAAGTTTAAGACCTTGTAGATAGTGATCTATAAGGGTCTTAACTGTAGATACCTTAGGACATAGAGATCTCCAGGAATAAAGGTAGTCTAATAAGGATTATGGACATACTGGTTATAATAATTATCGAGCTATAGTGTCAAGGACACTATAACAAAATTGAGTATCGGTTGCATAAGATGCAACATTCGCATTGGATGCGAACACTGTTACCAGGAGATATGCAAGTGCCGTAAAAAGACTTTGCATAGTCTCTTGAGAACAGAGTGACTGATCAGCTTACCTAGCTATTTTTTTAATAGCCTATGATTGTCACAAGAGTGTGGGTTTAATGATTAGCCCATTAATGGCTCTTTGGACTAGATGGAGATTGTTGGACATGCGAGCCCACGACGAGCCATTATGTAATATGTGTTATTGCAATTCACACCTTAATCTGAAATGAAGAGTACATAATTTGCATAATAGGTCCCTTAGTACAATTAGGGTTATGTACCATGGCCATCTTGATGATCATACAGCTGTTGATTCAAATAATGAATCATAGAGGTTGGTGCTTGGATGAACATCTAAAGAGTTAGATTGAGGACTCATCAAGCACCATCAAATGATTGTTAAGAGATGATCTCCAGCCTGAATAGGAGATGGCAATCCTTTCTCAGTTAGGCTGATATCTGACCGACCTCTTGATGCAGGTCCTCTGCATAGGAATAGAGATTCAGAGGTGTCAGATTAGTTAGGTCAAAGAGTTGACTTAACGATATCGAGATAATCAAAGTCCTATATTGTATGATGTCATGATATAGGCATGTATCCTCTGACCGGAGACAGATGTGTTACTATATGTCTGAGTATGTACATTTGGCAGACCAATAGGATGATGACCTAATCAAGGTCTATACACCGGCACGCTGGTGCACATGTAAGGGCATATGAATAATACGATCTCTCAAAGGGATCATACAAGTTCAATTACTGAACCGGAAGACATGAGCTCGCTCATGAGATATTGGAAAGAATTAAATTACGTGCACGATCGTCTCGCTTTGGAAGCTTGACTGAATTTGTAGGTTTGATATATACTTTTGAAAAGTATATGATCAAGACCTAGGTATGATATATGCTTTTGGAAAGTATATGATCGATACCGACTCCCAATGATCGAATGAGAAAGTTAATGATAAAACTCTGAAGTAGACATTGTAAAATTGATCTTATACTTCGGGTTTATTCTGAGTCTTCTAGTATGCAGGATGTACAGGTATTGGGAATACCTAAGGGGTGATGTGATCATAAACGATTGTATAACCATGACGCTTCCATTCCTAGGGAGTGATAAAACAGGTCTGGATTTTAGTGACTCCTCTCAATAGAGAAGTGATCTGATCTTGATCTAAATGTTGGACATTGATCTGAATATGATTCAGATGCAATGAGAAGATTGGATTTATGGTCTTGATTTAATCAAGCATCTATGGGAGGCCCGAGATATGGATTTGATATGTGATCTCAATATCCAAGTCACTATACGTGGAACAATATAATCGCCATGTCCTTATCTCCAAGTATTCACAGAGAAAGCAAATTATCCTTGAAAGAGTTCAGGATAATTTCATTGTTGATATAAGTATCCAAGCATCGAGAAAATGGATAATTAAATGTGATTTAATTATCATAAATAATATGAATTTGATTCATATTATAAAGAGAGTTATCTTAGATAATTAAATGTGATTTGATTATCAACGATGTGAATAATGTGAATCATATTATTTGGGCACGTGAGAATGGACATCCAAGATGATTAAATGTGATTTAATTATCATGGATATGAATAATGTGGATAACACGATCTATATTATTCATAATATATTATAAATATGATTTATAGTGTATTAGAGAGAGTTAATTGTAATTTATATTTGTGTATTAATTATTGATGTGTATTGGACACACATTATGTAATTAATTGAAAATGTTAATTATATTTTGTTTTGGGTTGTGAATGTGATTCACGAATTTCTAATGGCATGATTGCAATATTCTCAAAATTAATTGTGAATTATTTTTGAAGAATAAAACACAACAAAAGTTGTTGGAAATTATGGGAGAAATTCATGGAGATATGCAATCTCATGAGATTGCATGAGATTGCCTCCACCATGAGACATGGTGGACGGCTACACATTCCCACAAGGAATGTTGTAGCCATCCCCCCTTTCCTTATGGGGAGTAATCTCCATGCTAATTTCTCCTTAATTGCTTGATCTAATTTTGGATTGAATTATATTTGATATGTCAAATATATTTGATTTAAATTAGATTATTAGTTGTTGGTTTTTTACCAACAACATTCTTGACCATTGGATTGAACATAAATCAATCTCATCCATTGATTTTATATGTCTCGTGGATTGAGATCCATGGATCCCAAAACTCTATAAATAGAGAGGCATACCATGCTCTTTAGGGTTATGCTTTTGAAGCACATCTCTCTCTCTCTCTCTCTCTCTCTCTCTCTCTTCTCTTCCCACATGCCCTCTCTCTTCTTCTCTCATGGCCGTCCACCATGGATTCCCTAGAGAGAGTCTCCATCGCCGCAGCATCGTCGTTATGTTGTCCGATCATTTGCTCGTGGATCTCCGTCTCCTTCGGTGCGCCTCGCTCGTGAAGAAGATGTCGGATCTCGTGTGCCGAGATCAGGAGATCCGCTGCTTGGATCATCAACATGGATTGCGAGAAGCACGCGATTCATCCCCGCGCTCGCAAGCGTCTCCTCCATCGGATCGGACTTGAGACAGGAGGTCTCTTCGTTTAGAGACTCGATCGCAACCACGCTTCAAGAGGTAATCCTATTACTTGTTTGTAATTTAGACGAAACGATTCGAGAAGTGTTCTTGGATCAAGTGGTTTCGTCGCATAAAATTTTTTTAACTTCCACTGCATAAAACAACTAGTGCGACTAGTCGTTCTTCGTCGTATTCGATACGATGCTCATGCTTCCGTGATGCGCTTGAGGATTATCCAATATCCTTCAACCTATACCCTTCCTTGGATAGATCCCAAAGGAAGAATTTGTAAAGAAACCAAAGAAATCACAACATGGATATCTATTTACAATGATGCTAACAAAATAAAAATTATCTTATTAGTATTTAATCTTAATATCACAACTTATTCGGGCTTTGATGATGAAAATTGAACGAGGGTGAAATGCTTGAACGAGCTTGGGACCGAAAGATCAGCATTGGAACTTGAGAACTTGAGCAAATCACATAAATGGGCATGATTTCTTCACTTAAAATTGAATAGAATTGCATATCTTGATTGCCTGTGGAGAATGATGAGTGGTGGCTTAATACAATCATCGGGGATCAAATTAGAAATAAGATCAACGTTAACTTTCCTGAAAAATCCACTTGATTGATTAGAATGGCAAAAGATCGGTCAAGTAAAGGTGATCTAGCCTTGTATATTCGTTCCCGATAACACATGATGGGACTATAATAATACAAAAATATACTTTTATCGATGTATTCATTAAATTCATCCACTTATTGCATATCTGACGTCTCCAGAGAGTGTTTTCTTCTTAGGATGCTTTGATCGTATGATCTTCTAACCTCTCTTTTATTTTCTGTGATGCATCAGGTTCATTTAATGATTTATTCGAATCGTCAGACTTCCCTATTTGTTTCTCATGTTATACATATTTTCATGCTCAGAAAAATCACCGGTCTCTATTTTTTATATAGTGAAACTTGGATGTCATGTAATATATCCATTGCATTATTTTGCTCTGATTTTATTTTTGATATACATACAGCCTTTTGTTTCCCAACAGCCTAAACTCACATAGAATAACCATCGACTATGTAATCTTTTCGCATTCACCTCTGTAAATGTATCAGACAACCACAATTGCACATTCTTTACAAAATTAATAACAGAATGGGTCTGAATACTTCAGAATATATACCGAACTGTGCAATCCCTAGAATAACTGTATGATCAGCAAATCAAGAAAATGTTTATGATTATTAGACACGAGAATGCGCACTATTTATCCTCAAAGATGACTTTCCATACAGATGGTTTGGAGAAGGAATAAGAAGATTACTTTCAGATACCTCAATATGAATTTGCTATGTCCTTGTCCTGGAATTTAATATTGTGGTAGTTTGCATCAGTGAATAGCTAAACTCATACCTATTCGTCTTCATAATCAGTTTTATATTAAATACTTCCACCATTCCTTACATGTCTCGGCTTAAAGAAATCCACCAGCCAATGTCAACTGCGACACCCTTCCCACAGGCATTATCATACGAATAAAAATTGATTAAACATGTGGAAGATCACAATTAATCTCCTTGTATCACAGGCACTGGATCAAGGTCAGCTGTGGAACACCTCCAGGCGAAAGCAAGCTAAACAGAGATTAATGTGAAATTAGTCCTCCAAAGTCCTCAAATCAACAGATATATTTTCAGTCATCCAATTTAAATCACATTGCTTTTAGGAGGAGGTTTTACGTTCTACGATATTTTTTGTTCAGGTATAGCATTTCTCCATGGTTGATTAGTCAATTTTGCGCTGTTTCTCGATTGCGTACTTGTTCAATATTCTCGATTGGAGTACTGTTAACTGATTAAGCAAATAGATTCTCCTTTCTGAAATTAATTCAGTGAATTTCATGTTTTGCAACATATTAACTTCTGAAGGCATGTGCTGATCCTGGATATTTGTTTACATTTTCAGAACTTCCGTAAAGGAGTGATGATTCGAAGCTGGTTGTACTATTACTTTGGTTGCTTTTGGATTCGGTGCCGGCATTTTAAGGAGGAATCCTTGATAAAGTCAGATGATGATAAAGATGGCATGTCTTCTTCCTATTCTTACTGTCTTATATCACACAAATGGGAAGGAATTAATAGTAGAGACCATCACTACATAACATATTATCAAGTCGTGGCAGAAAATTTATTCTAAAAAGCATTTACTCTGTCTCAATCCCTTCATTTGCGTCTGCTAATCTGTAGCAGATCCATTATAGTAGATACTGTATTAAAATTACGGCAAAAACTATACATGAAACTATGGTAAAATGTACCAACAGATCCCATCTATTATGTTCCAATTAGTAATGAATTCACAAGAACGAATCCTGTTCTTTTGTTGCAATGGGGCACCAATGTGATGTTCAGGAGCTGAAAGGATTGCGAATTGATAACTGTTGTGATTATAAGTAACTTGGATATACCAAACGGACTTGCACGAATCAGAAATGACAGTAAAACGTACAGATATATGTTGGTTACTAACTTCTCTATATGCTACTAAACTATATATGTTATTACCTTTTGCGTGTGAGTCATTCTCACTATCAAATTCTTTGTGCTTTCGGTGCTTGGCCATGGATGGTTCTTTTTATACATTCTTTATATTGGAACTTTAGATGGCTGACAACTTATATATAAACTACTGCATTCTGCCTTCATGAACTCAGTAGATAGGTTGGGTATAATTATATAGAAAGTTTATTAGCATGTCACTGGAGAAGATATACCAATTAAATTGTTCTTGTAAATAACTTAGAGGTTTCAAATGTAGATGAAAGTGGAGCTACTGAAGTTCGTGCACTGTCTCTAAATCTACTGGTAGAAATGACTGATAACTTCAGTGAAAACTTTCTGATTGGAGAAGGATCATATGGTAGAGTGTATTACACAATCTTAGATGACATGCCACCAGTGGCACTAAAAAGGCTTCGAGATGTACCTGAACCTGAGTCAGAGAAAGAGTTTCTGGGACAGGTTAGACCTGGACATAACAGTGCATAGATTTTCTTTTGTTATGCGAGGTTATTTAAACTTTTGACTGTCATGCATATTTATAAAAATTTTTTACCTCATTTTAAATCTTCAAAATTGTTTCTCTCGTTTCAGGTTTCTTTAGCTACAAGGTTGAAGCATGGTAATTTTGTGGACTTAATTGGATACTGTGTAGAGGACAACAACCGTTTACTAGCATATGAATATTCCAAATTGGGTTCTCTACATGATGTTCTACATGGTACAACGTATCAATTAAAATTTTACACTTCATGCTAGTATGGTTTGCCAAGTTGATTTTATCACGCTGACTTGCCAAAATAGGTGTTTTGATTGAAATGTTGTGAACATAACGAGAATGCAATGTGGAATGATTCTGGACAAAATTTCGCTAAGCTGGTAGAGATTTTATTTCTAGTTGTTTGAATTCAAACAATATGTTTCTGTTGAAATCTAGAATGCGGAAGCAAATCGATAAACATAACAAGGAAATAAAGATAGAATAAACATGGAACGTGAAGATTTTACGGGGAACCCTAATCCTTAAGGAGTGAGATGAAACCACGGGAGAAGACCTCAAAGGTCCATATCTTCTTATTAGAATTTCTCATTGAGCACATAGGGTGTGAGGCTCCTTATAGCTCCACAGCAGACCAAAGTCCCACAGATAGTAGATGTGAGACTAAACATGAGTTGGTGGTAATTGGATCTTGGAGATATCTAATTACCCATCTGTTACATTCTCCAATACTCCCTATCAAGCTGAAGCAGAGAAAGCTGCAGCTTGCAACAAAAAGAAAAAATATACAACACATCTTCATACGATATATCACAAGAAGAATATATGTTCGTTGCTAGTAGAAGACCTCACTTGAGGATGGGTCTGCGACTTCCAGGTCACCAAACGTATTCTCTGCCACGCTTGTAGAGTCGATGCATATCATGTCATCGAAACATATCTCTGTTGTGCCTGCAAGTCACCGGAAGTTATCCCGGTCATGACTGGAGAAGAATCGCAGTAGAAGAAGTCCAACGTGGAGTAGTAGTCGGGTAGTGAAAGAAAAGGTACACCCCGATGAAGAAATCGATGATCGGTGAAGACGGATGATCGCAGTAGCAGTCTAGAGTGTCACTCTGCCAGTCGTGGTCGAGTAGTATAAGTCCTGAAAACCCATCTCTGAATCCCCCTTTCTCCCATACTTTATAGAATAGGATTGCGAATCAAGTTGGGAGAATAAAGAAACATGCATTTTCCCCTTTTTTCCTTGTTTTGCTTCTCTTTTTTTGCATAAATCATTTCCTCTTCTTTTTTTGTAGTCATCGTTCTATTTTTTTTGGCTATTTTTTTATCTTTTTTTCACATATGACTTTTTTTGTATGTAGCCCTTTTTAAATAAAAAAATTCCCTTTTTCTGTAACTGTGGATTTTTTCGGTCAGCCTCTTTTTTAAGCAATACAGGAGTTGACCCATTAAGCCTCTTATTTCTCTCTCTCCTTCAATTGCAAATGATCCCAATTGAGCTTAGAAACTCAGACCCTCTCTTCTTGATTTTCCTTTCTCTCTCTCTCTCTATCTCTTTTATATAATTGGAATCCACTTTGGGTCGATAAATTCATCTCCCCTTTTTTTAAATACAAAATAGAGCCTATTTAAGAAAAGAGAAATCATGTCCTTCCTTCGAATCAAGGGTTCCCCCAATCCATCGTTGTTGTCGATGCACTTGAGGGACTTATGGATAAGCCGGAGGAGGCTCGTGGATGCGGCAGAGGGACTTGATCTTGAGGAGTACTGTAGAGGGAAAAGAATTCATTGCTTTATGAAAGGTCATATGGTTGTCTTATATAGGAGAGGAACCTATGGGGAAAATTACAAGAAGAAGAAGAAACGAATAGAAAATAAGGCAACAATAATAAAAATAACTAATATCTCAACACTCCTTCTCAAGATGGAGCGTAGATATCGATCAGACTCAGCTTGGAACAACATCTCTGATAAGGTCCTCTGGCTAGGGCCTTTGTAAGTACATCTGTTGTCTGGTTTCCAGAGCTGACATGTATAGTGGCGATAAGACCCTTCTATATCATGGTGACAGTCCACCTCTATGTGCTTTGTCCTCTCATGAAAGGCTGGGTTGTTGGCAATGAAAAGAGTAACCTTATTATCACATTGGAGGTGCATGGGAAGAGGCACCTCTATAGTCAGGCCTATAAGTACAGATCTAACCCACATCATCTCTAAGCTAGCCTGCGTCATGGCCTTGTATCCTGAATATGATGCAGCTCGTACCCAGATCCTCACTGATGCTACCATGCCTCCAATGGAGGAGGCATATCACAGATTGAGTATATTGTCTATATCATCTGGTAGCACTTTACAGTCTCAGACAACTTCAACTATGGCAGCCTCACGTGATAGAGACTACCATACACCATATCGTGGTAGGGGAAGCCCCAACCGCGACAGAGGAGGGGGTGGTCGATCCCGTCAGTCGTGCACCTACTGCCACATGACAGGTCACTCTGAGGAAACATGCTATTCTAAGCATGTGCTTCCTGCGTCAGCCCGAGTTGCAGAGCAGACACAACAGACTGGGAGTCCATCACCTGCATCTGATCAGAGATTTGACGAACTTGTAGCACGACTAAGGGAGATAATGCCTGGCACTTCTGGATCCACTAGCTCTCCTTCAGGATCCTCAGAGGTTGCTGCTTTAGTATCTGCATCTACATCAGGTATAGAATATACCTTTACTAGTTGCTACAGGGCAGACTTATTGGAATGGATCATGGATTCCGACGCATCCCATCAGCTATGTGGTGACAGAGGCCAGTTTAATGTTTTTCGTCCTACTTTGCCTGGACGATCAGTTGTAATAGCAAATGGAACACACTCCCCTATTACTGGTCAGGGGGAGGTGCAGTTGTCTTCTGCATTGAGGCTTCAGAATGTTCTTTATGCTCCTGAATTTTCTATGAATATATTATCAATTAGTCAAATCAAGAGAGATATATATTTCCGTACCATATTTGATCCATTTGCTCTTGTGTTTCAGGACATACTCACGGGCAAAGTGATTGGGACTGGTTGTGAGAAAGGGGGCCTTTACAGACTAGTGCAGTCTCCTTATGCTGGTATCTCTTCTCTCCGCACTGGATCTGTTTCTCCATATATGTGGCATCTGCGATTTGGTCATCTTCCTCTGCAAAAGCTGAGTCACGTTCTTCCACAGATTTCTCCTCGCTCTACTTTTCAGTGTGAGGTCTGCCAGCTTGGGAAGCATCATCGGTCCACTTTCCAAAGTCGTCAGGGTCCAAATAGTCATAATCTGTTTGAGTTGCTCCATTTTGATATTTGGGGTCCTAGTCGTATCCCAGATCATCAGGGACACAGGTTTTATCTTGTTGTTGTTGATGAGTTTTCGCGATTGTCTTGGGTTTTTCTTCTTAAGAACAAGTCTGATGATGTTCCTGTTAGTCAGTCCTTTATTAATGAAATAAAGAACATTTTTTTCTGCAAAAGCCAAGTTCATGCATTCTTATAATGCACTAGAATTTTGCAGTACTCAGCTTTCTCAATTCCTTAGGTCTCATGGTATTGTGTATCAGACATCTTATGCATATACTTTCCAACAGAATGGGGTGGCTAAACGGAAACACCGTCATCTTTTGGATGTTACCATAACCCTTTTGATTCAGAGTCGTGCTCCTCATTCCTACTGGGGAGATGCGGTTCTAACTGCTTGCTATCTGGTGAATCGTATGCCTTCTTCAGTGTTAGGGAAGAAGATCCCATTCTTGATTGCATTTCCCGAGACGGATCTTTTCTCGCTTACACCTCGTGTTTTCGGTTCAGTAGCTTTTGTTCATCAACTGTCTCCTGGTCTTGACAAGCCCTTTCCCAGAGCTGTCAAATGTGTGTTTGTTGGGTATTCCAAAACCCAAACGAGATATCGTTGCTTTGACCTTGTTCGATGAAGGTACTATGTCAATGCTAATGTCACCTTTTTTGAGTCCATTATGTATTTTTCTCCCACAGGTGACAAGTTTACTCCTTCAGAGGATGGAGAAGAGGTTTATATGCTTCCTCCTCCGTCATTACCACATTCTACTCCATCATCGCCGCCACCACCTCCTCCACCACCATCTCTACCACCACCACCTCCATCACCGTCTCCTATTTTCTTTCCACAGGTTTACCTGCGACGGCCCCATGCTCATGCACCTCCTCCATCATCCAGCATGCCCAAGGTATGTACCGAGCATTTGAGTTTTCTGATGGCACTGGTGATTTGCATGTACAGACTGAGGTACAAAGTGTGGATACTATCTCTACTACTCCTGCTGAGGATCTGGATATGTCTATTGCACTTCGGCGGCAGAAACGAGCATGCACTATGCATCCTATTGGTTCTCATGTTTCCTTGGAGCGTCTTTCCAAAGATTTTCAGCAATTTGTTGTGGGTTTGTCTGCTGTGAGGATACCACAGTCATATCAGGAGGCACTACAAAGTAGTCAGTGTCGTCTGGCTATGGAGGAGGAGATGGCAGATTTATAGTCATGAGGTACGTGGAGTATGGTCCAGGCTCCACCAGATGTGTCTGTTGTTGGAATCAAGTAGGTATTTATTGTAAAGCATCGGGTTGATGGTATAGTAGACAGATACAAAGCCAGACTGGTTGCTCGCGGGTTCACCCATACCTATGGAGGGGATTATCAAGACACCTTTTCTCCTGTAGCATGTCACTCTACCCTGCGGATTCTTATTGTTGTTGTTGTAGTATGTGATTGGCCACTTTTCCAATTAGATGTCAAGAATGCTTTCTTGTATGGAGATCTACAGGAAGAGGTTTACATGTAGCAGCCACCTGTGTTTGTTACTGAGGAGGAGTCCAATATGGTGTGTCATCTTCATAAGGCTATATATGGCCTTAAGCAGAGCCCGACGACTTGGTTTCAGAAGCTCTCAGAATTGATTGAATAAAAGGGGTTTGTTAGATCTACTGCATATCATACTCTCTTTGTTAAGAGAAACCAGAGAGGTATTGTAGTTGTTTTAGTTTATGTTGATGACATTATTATCACTGGCAGCGATGAACATGGCATTCAAGCAGCTAAGGATTTCCTTGGACAACAGTTTGTTACCAAGGACCTTGGCACGCTTCGTTACTTCCTTGGCCTGGAGTTTGCACGAAATCAGCAGGGTATGGTTATGATGCAAAGGAAGTATGCTACCGATCTTCTATCTGAGACAGGTATGATAGGATGTAGACCAGCTACTACCCTGATGGGTCCTAATGCGAAGCTTTATGATGATGACTCTGAGGAGGTGGACAAGAGACGGTACAAAGAACTGGTAGGGAAATTATTATATGTTACTATTACCAGGCCCGATATATCTTCTGTTGTGAGCAGAGTGAGTCAATTCATGGAGCAATCCAGACAGTCACACATGGATGCAGTGTGCATGATCTTGAGATATCTGAAGTCATCTCCAGGTGCAGGTCTTCTGTTTAGAAGGGATACGTCTCTCACAGTTACTGGGTATGCAGATGCAGATTATGTTGGGTGTCCTAAGGACAGGAAGTCCACTTCATGCTTCATTGTCTTTATTGGTAGCTCATTGGTCTCATGAAAGAGTAAGAAACAAACTATTGTTGCTCGATCTAGCGTTGAATCCGAATATAAGAACATGGCCCAAGGGAGTACATAAATGATGTGGGTCAAGTCTGTCCTGGCCGATCTAACGATTAAGGTGCCTCTTCCTATGCATCTCAAATACGACAATCAAGCAGCCTTATTCATAGCTAATAATCCAGCATTTCATGAAAGGACAAAGCGTATTGAGGTGGACTGTCACTACACTCGTGATTTTAACTAAGGGAATCTCCTTTTGCCTCAACCTTTTGACCACATTGTCCAGTATCTGAACCAGCTTCTCAGGAAAGGAGAGGTTCGGTTCCACCATCAAGTCCACTTAGTTGATCACGTGTCTATGATCTCGGATATACTTTCGAAGATTCGACACATAGAACACATCGTAAATGCCCTCTAGATGCGAGGGAAGTGCCACTCTGTAAGCCACCTTCCCAACTCAGAACGGTCCCATAAAGAACGATGCAAGCTTACTTTTGACACTGAATCGTTGAATGCTCCTCATCGGGGATACTCATAGGAACATAAAGTCCCCAACCTGTGATTATGAGAAATAATTTTGAGACAAGGTCGGTTAGGAACCATATTCTTTAAGGTATGAATATAAGATAATATACCTGAAACTCAAGGTCTCAACGTCGTTGGTCAAAGTAGATTTTCTGACAGCTCTGCATGGTCTCCTCCTTGCCGTATCCATAACACTAGAGGTCTCCTCTATGATCTGCGGGGTGAACAAGGTGTTGTCACCCACCTGTTGCCAATAAAAGAGAGCGGTACATTTCCTCCCATATAAGGCCTCAAAATGTGTCATGCCTATACTGACAAGGTAAATGTTGTTGTATGTGAACTAAACTAGTGGAAGATGATCCTTTCAGGATCCTTTACTTAACATTGCATGCATGTAGCAAGTCCTCCAAGGTCTGAATTGTCCTTTCAGACTGCCTATATGTGTGTGCATGGTAAGTCGAACTAAGGTGTAGCTCGGTCGTCAAGACTCTCATGAATTCTCACCAGTAGTGTGAAGTGAAGCATGAATCTCTGTCTGACACTACCTACTTAGGTATCTCGTGCAACTGAATGACATGATGGATGTATACTCCAGCTAGCTCAACTTATGTACATGTCATATTGACCAGAATAAAATGGGCTAACTTGCTCAGACACTCATGGTGCGTTTGGTACGCGGATTAAGGCGGGTTAAACTGGTAGAGGGTAACCCGTTTTTGAGTTTTGGTGTTTGGATAGAGGGTTAAACTGGGGGTGGGTTAGAAGTGGGTTTGTTGTGATATGATTGCATTGGAGTTTGAAAAAGTGAGTAGTTATTGTGATGTGATTGTATTGAAGTTTGAAAAAGTGAGTAGAAGTGGAGTAGTTTATAATTTTTATATGATATGATGGTATAATATAATATTTTTTGATAGGATTGATGATGTAAAATTGATTTATTTATTTTTTTAAAAAAGGAATAAAGTGGGGCCCACATGAAAGAGAGGGAGGGTGGGTTAAGGGGGGTGAACTCCCCACCAACCGAACACTACCTCAATGATCACCCATATCGCATCAAGCCCGCCTGAGGTACTGACAATGATGTAACAAATTCATGGAAATGCTCTCCTAGTTCCACATTGGAATAGGAAGAGGTTATAGTAAACCAGGGGGGTCTTTGGTGCTTTTCCTTCACCATATGACATGTAAGGCATCATGTGTCGTGCTCGGCTATGTGCTTCTTTGTTCCCTCCCATCAAAAGTGTTAGCGAAGGTCTCGGTACATCTTGGTGCCACCTGGTTGAATAGAAAGCCTCAAACTATGTGCCTCATCTAGGATATCTCTCCTCAGTTCCTCATCATCCGGGACACACACATGGTATCCCTTTCATAGGATTCACGGACCTGGAATCCATCGAACATATCCTTCAAGTATTTGTGGTACAAGTCTTGTATTATTTGATATGTCCGTTGTCCCGGGACAATCCTGTCCCACAAGCTACTGTACTTTGTCGGTACGGTCACTGCATCAGATGTACCCTCAAATGGATGCCACTCACTAAGTGTAGTGGGTACATCCCAAGTCTGCAACCAAGCTGTTGAACCCTCAGTGTGTGATCGCCTGCTCAAGGCGTCTGCCACCACATTCCCCTTACTAGGGTGGTAGGAGATGGTACATTGATAATCCTTCAGTAGATCCATCCGCCACTTTTGCCTCATGTTCAACTCCTTCTAATAAAAAAATGACTTGAGTCTCTTGTGGTTGATGAAGATCTCAAAGGTCACCCCATACAAGTAGTGGTATCATATCTTCTGTACAAATACTATGACCGCCAACTTCAAGTAGTGTATGGGGCAACTACGTTCATGGTTCTTCAGCTATCGTGATGCGTAAGCAACAACCTGTCCTTGCTACATTAGCATAATGCCCGACCCTTCCTTGGAATAATTGGTGTAAACTGTGAAGTCCAAGGTACTCGAAGGAAGGGTGAGAATGAGCATGGAACTCAACCACTCCTTGAGCATTCGGAAGTTCAACTCATGTTTATCACTCCAGATAAATGACACGTCCTTCTACATCGATTGGGTGAGGGGTTGGGCCAACTGGGAGAACCCTCTGATAAGTCTCATGTAGTACCTAACAACTCCAAGGAAACTATGAACCTCTGTAACCGTATTGGGATACTCCCAAGACACAAATGCCTCTCTCTTGGTGGGATCGATTGACACCCCTACCCCTGAAACCACCTGGCCAAGAAATGCAACCTCAGAAAGACTGAATTCACATTTGTTGTATTTGGCATATAACTGACGCTCTCGGAGTACCTCTAGCATAGTACGAAGATGGCATTCATGCTCATGCTCGTCTTGGGACTATACTAGAACATCGTCGATGAACATAATCATGAACTGGTCCAAGTATGGTTGGAAGACTTGGTTCATCAAATCCATGAATGTGGCTGGTGCGTTCTTAAGTCCAAAAGGCATCATCACAAAATTGTAATGACCATCTCTAGTACGAAATGCAGACTTCATCATGTTTGTATCCTTAATCCTCAACTGGTGGTATCTCAATCGAAAATCGATCTTCGATAACACAGCTGCTCCTTGTAATTGATCAAAGAGAACGTCAATCTATGGGAATGGATAACGGTTCTTGACCGTTCTCTTGTTTAGATGTATGCAGTCTATGCATAGCCTCAAGGATCCATCCTTTTCCTTCATGAATAGGACTTGTGCCCCCTATGGTAATGTACTGGGGTGAATGAATCCTTTCTCCAACAGCTCTTGTAACTACACTTCTTCTCCAATAGCTCCTGTAACTGCACTTTGAGATCTTCGAGCCAAGTAGGTACGAAGATGTATAGAGGGATAGAGACTGGTTGCATATTTGGCAATAGTATGATCTCAAACTCTATCTCCCTCACAAGTGGTATCCCTGACAAATCATCTGGAAACACATCAGGAAACTCACGCATAACTCTAACATCCTCGATCATCTGCTCCTATGCGACTGAGTCTACTACGTAGGCAAGGTAGCCTACACAACCTTGGTTGAGAAACGAGTGTGCTCTCAAGGTAGAGATGCACCCGATCCCGCCCTCAATAGTACATCTGTCAAACTAAAATGGCGGTGCTTTAGGTAGATTGAAAACTACCTTCTTCTCGAAATAGTCCAAGCATGCATGGTACCTCTCTAGCCAGTCCATGCCTAAAATGATGTCGAAGTCCTCCGAATGAAACAATGGGAGAAATGCGGGCATCTCGTACCCACCTATCTGTACAACTACATACTCCACTACCTGGTGGATGATAAACAGCTGGCTACTTGGGCCCTTGATGTGGTACGGGGACGGGACCTTCATTACAGACTTGCCCAATGTGGACACCATACAATGTGCAAGGAAGGAATGTGTATCCCATGAATCAAACAATGCATGTAAAGAAAATCCATGGGTTGAAATCATACCTCTGATGACCGATCCAAAAGCATGAGTCTGCTCCTGCATCACTGCGTTCATCTGCCACCTGATGGTGCACTAGATCCCATAGCGATAAATGCTTATTGTGGGGCTCGTTGAAAATCATGATCTCTACATCGGAATCTCGAGCCTTGAAACTGTCCAGAAGACCCAATTGGTCTTCCACTCTACTGTTATTGCATGCTCGAGTTGTTGGCACACAATGTTAATGGGCCTTGAAGTGGTTCGGTTGTCAACAATGGTAATACATATGGCTGCCTGCCTGGGATAAACTCCCTCCAGAAATAAAAATACCAAACCCCATGCCTACGACTATGTGTCTGCATAGGAGGCAGGAAGAGACTAAACCACGACCTACCAAGGACTGCTCCAAGGTATGGGATGGTGTGGACCTATTAGTTGTCGGTGTCGTCGTTGTCAGGCGGTGGCAATGGTCTCTATGGAACCGAGAAAAGTCCCGATGGGTAACTCTGCTAGGCTGGGATGGGGGCAATTGTAATTGACCTCCATGTAACTGGTTATGTTTACCCTCCGTAAGGTCCAAAGCGGAGAGCATGTCCTGGACCTCCTCACACATCCCCCAGATGAATTGCTACAAGTTCTCCAGTGGATAAATTATCGTAGTAGGGATTTGACGAGACAACTCTGTCTAACGGATCATGTATTCATGGGCTATCATCAACCCTTGGGTCACCTTGGTGAACTCTCTCCTCTGATCCTCTACCCAATGGTCTGGGTAGAACTTTGAATGAAACTCGGCAAGGAAAACCTCCCAAGTGATGGGCTCAATCAGGTTCTCCTTAGTGGCATCCCACCACCGCTATGCATACCCCACCAACGAGTACTCTGCAAAAGATACCCAAGTGTCAAGTCCATGGATCATCCTGAGAACCTTTTCCACTTATGTCATCCACAACAATGCATCAACAGGGATGGTGGTACCGATTAACTATGGTACCATCACCTGCTGATATGTTGCATAGGTGCTTTGATGCTTCTGTAAAGCATCTAAATCGTCGTTCTACTCAGGATCTATAGAGAATGATAGGTCAACTCTCTTCTCCATGTCATGAGAGGGATGCTGGGAGGGATCGTCCTGCTGCTAGATCGTTACTCGATCGCCTCTTGGCACTGTTGGATGCCCTGTACGACCTGTACAAGGAAGTCCAATTGTTGTGCTACATTTGGAACCATATGAGGTAGTATAGTTCTGCAAAAATAACCTGAGCGTTAATGCTTGCTTTACTTAAGAGAGACATATGAACATGGATATAAAAGATGTTATTCTCCTTTGGACTCTATTGGGTTAGGAGGCTCTCAACAAAATCTTATATTTCAAACACCAATGAGAATTGATATGTATGGAATGGAATGGAGTACCACGGCTCTAATACCAAACTGTGATGATTGTCCCCCTAGAATCCAGGTACTCAGCAAACAGATTCCATGCACATACATTCCACATTCGAATACATGATATAAATATAAGCATGAGAAATTTGCATAAAAATTGGAATTTTAAATTTGTTTCTATATATAGCATGTCCATCATTCAATTAATTACGATCATCTATGGAACTTTTACTTTACAGTTTTATCTTTTTAAAAGTGCCACCATCATAAATGGCTATTTATATGTGCACTCAATATGTGCATTCAAATGCACAATATGCTATCCAAATCGCATATTTATGAAAATGTGTATTCAGAGTGAACTTTCAGCAGTTGAATAGTATAACATCCCTGAGATATTAGTCTTTTTATGTAGTATTAGCTGCCGTGTTCTTTTAAAAACAAGAAAGTTGTACTTAACGTATCATCTTCCTACCATAATCATATTCTTCATCCTCAGTAGCCAGTATTTGATCCCCCCTAACTTGCATGAATATTTGTCCATGTGAACCTATGGGTCTCTTTTCTCATTTGAAGAGCAATGAATCTCATGAGACAAATTGGAAGGCCCCCACATCTTCCACAAATACTATAGCCTCTACCACCCTTACTCATCTCACAGGTAGGGTAAACCTGTGCATGTTGCATGCAGTTGTTAAAGCTGAAAACCCAACTACTGTATGTAGTCTCCAGTGGCAGGCCTTGGAGCTCAAATTATATCCCATTGCTGCCATATTCTAGTTGATGAATGAATAAATAGATGTGGGCACTATTTCCAGCATTGTTGGATATGCATCACTCATCAGTAACAATCTCTAACATATCTTGTTAGACATTGGTGCTTGTAATAAAAGAGTGGGTATTAGTGGTTGCTTAAGAAATAAGAAAGTGAAGGAAATGAAGGCATGAATATACCGGTACAATGTATTATTAAAATAATATAAATTTTGAAAATCCACGAGAGCTCGTGTGAATGAAATAGATAAATAAAATTGGCAGAATTATCAAATTGGTAACAACATTAACTGCTTAAATGCCAATTCCTCTAGTGAACGGATCTGTGCGGACCAGATTTCTGCAATCACCATTACGAAAATCATGAAAGACTCTTTTGTGATAATCTTGCAGCATTTTTTTGTGTATTTAAAAGCAGGAATAGCCAAGTTACGTAATTTTCTTTGCCAGAAGCTCAACCCGATTTAGAGAGTTGCAAAATAGTATGGACATGTTAATTTGAAGCTTAGAGAAGAGGTTATTTAGACAGTGTACCTTCTGCCTCTCTTCCACAAATGCATAATATTATGTAATACCCTTAAGAGTGAACTCATCCATAAGATTTATAATGTAAGGTTCCGGGAGATATCTGTCCTTGAAATCCTTAAAAGTTACAAGAAATGTGGTAGATAACAACAGAATCTGTCAATTGGATGGAAGAAATCTAATACGTTGTTCAATTGAAGGTAAAAACTCGGGGGATAAGAGCTTATCTGCCTCATCCATAGTAAGCATGGAGCAACTACTCAAGACGCAAACACCTTTTTTTACAAGATCAAGTACTCGACTAGGTGTTCCCACAAGCAAATGAGCAGGCTGATACAACCGCATGATATCATACAATTTCATCGAATTGATGGAACATGAATAATTAGCTACAAGCATACTATATCGAAAATCACGTGGAAGCCCGTAACAAGGAGGGAGGGAACATCGTATCTCAGAAATTCGCCACCTCAGTTTCTCCATCCATGGAGAAATGCCACGCTCGACGCTTCGTTAATGATGAGGACTGGCACATGCAGGTGACCACGACCTCCTCTATGTTGTGGTGGCTTCAGATCGTCGATCCGACACACTCCAACAGGATCCGATTGTGCTCCGATGGAGCTCTGAATGAGGGGAAGGGAGGAGGAAGGGATGTTGCTCTTGGGTTTGGGTTTTGGGAGGTAAATTTGGTTTTAGGGATTTTTATGTAGGGGAAAATTCGAATCTAGATCTTGGTTTGATTCTGAATTGGACTCGGACCTAGTCTCTCTAAAATAGCTATAACTCGAGCACCTAAACTCGGATTTTAACGTTCTTGAACGTTGAAAAGAACTTGATGAATACTATGCGATGGAATGCTCATTCATATTTTTTGGACACTGGATAAGAGCAATTTTTTAAGAAGTTCGGACCCCGTTATGAGGGATCCCACAATATTAGGATTAGGAATCCTAATAGGATGTGACGTCACCTTATCCGAATAGTAGTTGAGTTATATTCTATTTGTAGTCCTGATGGGAATGTGACTATGGGGTTATAATTGTGCTATATATAGAGGGGGTGGAGGCATTGCCTCTGCACAACAACAAGAGGGAATACCACAAGATAAAAAGATAGTGGGAGAGAAGAGGAGAGAGCAAGGGAACGGTGAGAGTTGACCGGTGGTCACGAGAGATGACCGACCATCATCATATCTAGTTCTCTTTTCTTCAAGTGTTTTTTTGGTGATGGTTTATTGTGCATCTACATCCATATTCGGGTGTTTGATATCCGGCAAGCGATATCCGAGCGAAAGACAAAATCGGGTTGTGTTCCAACATGGCCTTTTAAAGTACTAGGGCATCTAGGTGTCATTAGACCAAGAGAGGACGAAGGCACTTGAGCCTATGAGTTGATGGTGCATGAAGAGAAAGCATACCCGATGATCATTCTTCGTTTGAAAGATGAAATTATCGTGGAAATCAATGATGAGACAACTACGGCTGATATGTAGCTGAGACTAGAAAGTATCTACACGATGAAGTTTTTAACCGACAAGTTGTTTGAAATGTATATTCTCTCTCCATATTTACAAAGGTATATTTCTTGAAGAACATCTAGATCGCTTAAATACATTGTTAATGGATTTAAGATGTGGATGTTAAGATTGAAGATAGGGAAGTTGCATTGATTTTGTCGGTTTCTCTTCTGCTATCGTATGAGAATTTTGTTCAGTTGTTTATTATGGGAAGACAAAAGAAAATCATAATGGAAGTTCGCATGAGTCTGCATACGTGTAAACTTCCATATATGGCTACTGGCAAGTAGGACTCTCATGATGCAGGTGTCATGACTCATGAAAAGAGGCATGATGGTTATGGTTATGCAAAGAAAGGAAAGCATAAGTCCTAGTTGAAGAATCAAAATTCTAAGGAAATATGCAGTTACTGTAAGGAATCTGGACATTGGAAGAAATACTACACGAAGAAAAAGGGAATTCCACAATTGTTGCAGTGGCTCAGGGAGGTAGAGATTTTCAAGATGATCTGGTTCTCACCAGCACAGACAGATAGCACATGGATTCTTGATTGAGGTTTGTTATTGCCATATAACTCTCTATGAAGATTGGTTTTGCACATATGAAAATATAGATAGCGGGGATGTCATCATGGGGAATGATACATCATGCAAAGTTATAGGGATTAGCTATGTGAATATAAAGATGTATGATGGATCCTTGAGGATGGTGACAGAAGTTCGTCGTGTTCCTGATTTGAGAAAGAACATGATATCCCTTGAAGTCTGACTCTAAAGGATATATGTAGAACACTGAAGGTGGAGTCATACGATGCTAGATTACATTCATGCTGGCAGTTGGGACCTTCTTGGGTCCTATTTTTAGGAGGTGACAGGTATTTACTGACCCTTATTTATGATTACTCGAGGATGATTTTGGTGTTTATGATGATGCACAAAAATGAGGCATTTCAGACCTTCAAGTAATTGAAAATCTTGGTGGAGAACCAAACTTCTAACAAGGTCAAGCATCTGCACACTGATAACAGTTTGGAATTTTGTTTGTAGGAGCTCAATGAGTTCTTCAAAAAGGAGAGTGTTGCGAGACAACACACCGTCAGAGATAAACTACAACATAATAAAGTTGCTGAATGACGGAACATGGTGTTTCTGGAGAGAGTAAGGTGTATGATATCTAATGATGGTTTTGGTAGAGCAATTGGGGCTGAAGATGTAAATACAGCTTGTTACTTTGTGAGTCGGTGTTCTGAATTGATATTAACTAGAAGACAACCATAGAGGTATGGACTGGTAATCATTTTATTATTCTATTTTATGTGTCTTAGGCAGTGTTGTATACTATCATGTTAATGAAGGGAAGTTGGAACCAAGGGAAAAAAGGAGTGTTTACATGCTATGGTGCAGGAGTAAAAGGGTTATAGAGTATGTTTTCTTCCAAGCAATATATTTAATGAGATTTCCATGCTTCACTTGAGGAGTGAGTCTGTTAATGCATGGACAAGCGATGATATGTTACGAACATGTGGAGTTCGAACTGACACCAAAACAATGATCCGACGGTTGATTGCACCACTTCTGTTCAGGTTGATGTTGAACAACCTAAAGCTGAGCAACCATAGGAGAGGCAACTAAGTGTTGCTATTGATCGGCCTTCTAAAAAGATACATCCATCTCAGAGATATGGTTTTAAAGCCATAGTTGCATTTGCGCTACAAGTTGCGGAGGAGACATAGTTTCCAAAGTCCTCTACTTACAATGAGGCTATAGAAGGGGCAGAATCTAAATAGTGGATTGCTGTTATGGGTAAGGAGATGGAGTTTATTCATAAGAATTGAAAATGAGAGCTTGTCAAGTTGTCAAAGAGGAGGAAAGTTGTTGGTTACAAATGGGTCTTCAAGAAAAAGAAAAGAATCTCAAGCAATGAAGGCACCATATACAAGGCACGTCTTGTTGCTAAGGGTTACAATTAGAAAGAAGGTGAGGATTCCAATGAGATATTCTCTCCCATTGTAAGACATACATCTATCAAGGTGCTATTAATTCTTGTAGCACATCAATACTTAAAGTTGGATCAGTTAAATGTGACTACAACTTTCTTGCATGGTGAACTTGAAGAAGACATTCTGATGAGACAGCCAAGGGATTCATATTTCAGAGCAAGGAAGATCATGTGTGTAGATTGAGGAAGTCCTTGTATGGGCTTAAGAAATCTCCCAGGTAGCGGTACAAATGGTCTGATAGCCTCATGATTGGTCTTGGGTTCAGTAGGATTTCATATGCTTATCATGGTCACCATAATAAGATGGAGGATGGGTCCTTCATTTATCTCTTACCGCATGCCGACGACATGTTGATTGCTTAGAAGAAGAGGAGTACGATAGATGATCTGAAGAAGCTCCTTAGTTTAAAGTTTGATTTGAAGGACCTTGATACATAAAAAGATTTTGGGGTTGGAGAGGGATCGTACAGAACGAAAAAATTTCTTATCTCAGAAGAACTAAATCGAGAAAGTTCTAATGAGATTTGGGATGTCTACGACCAAGCCTCTAGTTACTTCAAATATTCATCTCTCAGTTTTTTTATCACGTTAGTAAGACACATAAAAAGAACACATATTATGTGTTCCTTATGCAAGCATGGTCGGGAGTTTTATGTATGCTATGTTATGCACAAGACCTAATATTTTTCATACCGTAAGAATTGTTTGCATATTAATGGGGGATCTAGAGGGGCATTGGCAAGAAGTCAAGCGAAATTTTTGCTATATAAGAGGAACATTTGATATTGACCTCATTTGCAGAAGTGATTCAAAGCATTTGATTGTTGAATAATTAGAGTTAGATTGTGTTGCATATATTGATGGGAGGAGATCAATGACAGGCTACGCTTTCAATTTGGTGAGTCCTATCATCAATTGGAAGGCTACCCTACAACCATCAATTACTTTGTCTACCACAGGGCAGAGTATATGGCTTTGATGGAAGCTGCAAACGAAGGTATCTAGTTAAGGGCTTAGTTGGAAATATCAGTATACAATAGGATCTGGCTATTAAATATTGGATAGTCTCAGTGCAGTATGTCTAGCGATGGATTAGGTGCATCATGATGGGAAAACACATAGATGTTTGATATCACTTTACTCATTCTGAGAAGAGGATCTAGGTGAAGAAGGTTGGCACAACAAAATATTCCAAAGGATATGTTCACAAAGGAAGTTCCTGGGAGCAAGTTCGAACATTTTTTTATCCCAAAAACATTTCTATATGGGTATTCAGATCTGTCTGCATCTAGGGTTTATTTGTATGAAAGTAGCATATAAACTCATTAAAGTTAGGGCTCTTTATATGCTCTGTATATTCTTCTTCTCCATACAGTTAAAATCAATCGCTATCATCTAAGGTCACAGCTCAGTCATGGGTGAACCTTGTAAATCCATGCGTTTGTGTTTTGTTTGACTTGATTGTGTTTGTGCATTGCTTCTGTGATTTGCAATATCATCGACATAAAAAGGATAAAGAGATAAAGAAGGTATGTGATTCAGACTCAGATCAAGAGGACTCTATCACAGTTTGTGAAAGAGATTTCCTAGCAAGCTCTAAAGAGATGAAGGCAGATTCAGGATGGCTTCTGGACTCGGCATGTTCAGATCATGTGTGCATATCTGGAGAGCAGTTCAATACATATTAGGCATGCAATGATGTCACGTTTAAGATGGTAGGTGGAGAGGTTTATCATGTTAAGGGACTTGGATCACTGCTACTTCACATTTTTGATGGAGCAGTACAAATATTGAAGGTGTCAGACATTTTCCTATAAACAAGAATAATCTGATTTCATAGGGAAGGATCGAGTCATGAGGACACCGAGTCGACATTAAAGAGGGAGTTATCAGAGCAAGCAAGGGAGCATACATGGTGATCCGCATAACGAGGATGCTAAGCATGGTGTAATATCTTGAAGGATTGATCAAGAAAGGTGATGGATCTAGATTTATTAACAAGAAGAGCAATATGAGAAGACAACAAGTTATCATTTTCTATGTTGCAGAAGTGCACAACAACAAGAAGTGAGTGTGAGTCGCTTTACTTGAGGATGGCAACACAATCTCTAGTTACGAAAGATTTGCGTTGTCACGTCAAGAGGCATAACACTGAGTCGTGCAAGCAAGCCTAAGAGGGGGCACATCGAGAGCACCCAGTAAAGGGTGCATCATCATGATGCAGTGAGTTCCTGCTAAGAAGACTTGTAATTGATAAGGATATCACAATGCGGACTCAAGATGAGTGGAGATCATGATGGAATTCAACTTAAAGGGGATATTGTTAGGATTATAGTCATATTAGGGTTGGGAATTCTAAATTGATCGGGCTCCTAATCCTAATAACAATGAATTGTATTATATGTATAGTCCTTATGGAATAGGAGTTGGTTGTAATTGGGCTATATATAGAGGCGGATAGAATCATTACCTCTATCACCACGACAAGAGAGAAAAACACAATAGATGAGAGAGATATAGAGAGCTAAGAGAGTTGTACTCGTTCTACTTATTAGTGATTTTCTTCTACAGTGGTCATGAGAGGTGATCAACCACCATCATATCTCATGTATCTTCTTCTTCACATGCTTGTGTGTGGTGGTGATTGTGTATCTGCATCCGTATCTAGTGTTTGATCCCCAACAACTGCTATTATCGGAGACAATACTGATTCATATCCCGATAGAGCCTAGACCAAGATGGTGGCATTATTGCTAGGGACAATAGTTGATGGGAGACATTAGTGTGGTGTTTTTAACTGCAACATTTATTACAGTAGTGATGAAAATATAGGTCTGATTACGGATGGTGGGTAAGGGCATTTGGATACCATGTGGAATCCAATACTTGATTTTTTTGAATAGTGTACCCTATGCCTCAATATATAGAGAGAGGCTAGGGTTAAAACAAACGCAAACAACAAGAAGATACACAAATATCCTCGAAAAGGGTGGCACTCAAATCCTAACCATGATGTTTAACCAAGGAGTTAAACTGTGAACTATTTTTTTATCGATCATCTTTAAGTCGTGATTTGGTGACAAGGAGGAAGACTGGAATTGATTTTTTTTTTTAAAGGTATGCATCACCAAGCTGTGAAGATTCTAGTGATTATAATACTTGACAGGAGATGTACTAAATACTATTGGTATTTGACTATGCAATGATATGAGCATCTAGGCCATTTTCTTCTTGGTCTTCTTAGAGATCAATTTATATAGTTATCAAGGGTTTAAATTCAGAAAGTTCTATTTGTCATGTTTACTTAAAGGCTTAAGTACATTTATCCTACTTATCCTATTTTAGAGGATATGATCAGTATTGTTAGAGTTGCCCATTCTTTACTTCATCATGGTATGAACTTCTATCGCAATCTACTTTTTATTAGTTGCTCGGCTTTTACTTATTCAAAAATATTAAAATATATACGACATATACTATACTAGACAACTTCATAATTCGCTATGAATAAAACTGGTATTTTCTACCAATTTACTAAGTAGGATCTATGGAAAACTTAATGTCCGAATAGTTATTTTTTCTTACAACAATACCTGTACATTTAAGTGATATTTAGCAATCTTGCATATACGAGATTGACATCAACATCTAATAACTTGGGAATTTCATTATGTCAGGTTGAAAAATCAGCGAGGCCAACTGTCTTGTCAAACAACCTATATGTTCTGCAACAAGCTTAATTTACAATGATTCCTGTCTGTACCTAATGATTCTGAATTTTTTAAAAAATGCAGGACGAAAATCAGATTTAGAACCTAAGCCTGGTCCCTTGCTTGACTGGGATCAGCGAGTGCAAATCGCCGTAGATGCAGCAAGAGGACTAGAGTATCTTCATAAGTTTCAGCCTTCTATAGTACATGGTGATATACGTTCGAGCAATGTTCTTTTATTTGATAATTATAAAGCCAAGATCGCGGACTTCAATCTCTCGAAACGAGCTCCAGATATGACTGATCGCTTATGCTCTTCTCACCTTCTGGGAACATTCTCCTATCGCGCACCTGAGTAAGCATCACTTATGTCCCATTTACCTTAGCACTTACTTTAATCTTCTCCATGTTCTGTTTGCAGTAGTTCATGTCGATTTATGGAGGCCTACAATGTTAAGATTATCGGGGGTTTCCATACTTTCATATCTTAGTTGATGATTGTATTCCCAGTTGCGGATGATTAATGGAGAACAGTAATCATCCAGATTTATAAAAAGAAACTCCACAATTGTTGTCGAACAAGAGAGAAGCAGGATCGATACAAGACACAAGCTAATACATCAAAGAATTTGGGATACAGTCATTGTTACGAATGTTGCAAAGAATTTGGATACTGAACTATGAAATTATCTTTGCAGGTACACACTTAATGGTCAGTTTACTTGGCAAAATGATGTATATGGGTTTGGGGTAGTTCTTTTGGAGCTCCTTACTGGTAGGAAGCCAATGGATCTCAAGAGGCCTGAAGGACAGCATAGCCTAATAGTTTGGGTAAGCATTATACAAGATCCTCTCTTATTGCAAACTTAATTTAGCAAAAATATACAGTATAGTCCTAAGCTGTGACCTGGATTTTAAGTCCTGCAGATTGCATGACAGAATTGACAAAATCACTTTCTTGCCACCCTTCTCACACCAACATCTTGCTGGAGAACTATAAAGCACGCACGATTTGCATGGTGGGAAACATCTTAAAGTTATTCTGTTCGGTCACCCCATCGCACCACATAGTCTGATTGACTAAAATCTAATGCATATTATGTTGACTATAAATATGATAGAAAGGCTACTATAAGGTTATGCAGTATTACTAGAGGTAACCTTGTTACATGGCATACCAAGAAACATACTACCATTACTTGGTTAAGTATATGACCAGAATATAGAGCTATGGCTTAGGTTGTTGTAGAGATATTGCGGGTGAGATCTATTTTACATGACTCGGGCATTTCTATTCAATGTGATAACTAGGTTTCATCTTTATTGATAATAACCCACTTGTCCACATGAGGATATTGATTGCCATTGCTCTTGTGATTTGATCTAGAGTGGAATCTTTAAACTCCACTTGTTTTAACACCAATCATCTTCTTTTCACAAAACCTTTTACAAGGAGTTAATTTCATCATTATGTTGCTAAATTGGGTATGGATAACATTTATGCTCCATCTTAAGGGGAGTTTGGTTCTCTTCGTGTACCCATTTGTTATCTCACTTACGTTTCCAAGTCCTTGTATTTTCACCATCAACTCTCCTTATACATAATGAGAGGTAGGCCTTTCAAAATAAAACAATCTTTTCAACTTTTCTAAAAGAAACACCTTTATATTTCAGTTAGAAGCACCATCATCAAAGAAAATCATATTATACGGAGTGTCTACCAGAATCATATGCTCTGGACTTACTGAAAGATTGTGACATGTTGGGATGCAAGTCTACTACTAATCCTATTGAGGCAAACCATAAACTGAATAAAGAGGATGGTGACCTTCTTGATGATACAGGAAAGGGTAGGTATCAAAGATTGGTGGGAAAGTTGATCTATCTTACCCTTACTAGACCGGATATTACATATGTTGTAAATGTGGTGAGGCAGTTCATGCATGCTCCTACTTCATCTCATGCTAATACGGTAAATAGAATTCTATGCTACATAAAAGGATCACCGGGAAAAGGTCTTATATTCAAGAAGAATCATGAGGTCACTATCGAAGGATACACTGATGCTGATTGGGCTGGCTCCATTGACGATATAAGATCCACCTCAGGTTATGCGGTATATTTGTGCAGAAATTTGGTTATTTAGAGAGGTAAAAAGCAGAATGTGATTTTAAGATCAAGTGCTCAAGCGGAATACCGAGCTCTTGCCAATGACTTTACAGAAATTCTATGGCTAAAAAATTTGCTCCATGACTTGGGAATCAAAGTTAATATGCCAATGCAGATGTTTTGTGACAACAAGGCTGCAATAAATTTGGCCTACAGTCTTGTAATGCATGATAGAACGAAGCATTTGGAGATTGATAGACACTTCATCCGTGAGAATATTGATGATGGATTGTCGTGTCTGCCTTACCTGAAATCTATTGATCAGATTGTTGATCTCTTTACAAAGGGATTGCCTACGGTACAATTTGAGTTGGATGTAGGTAAGTTGGGCATGGTGGGCATGTATGCCCAACTTGAGGGGGGGTGTTGAGTTATTATACCTTTATGGGTAAACGAATCTTTGGATGAGAGACCGTTTACCCATCTTTCTCTATATATTTTATTCATCCCTCCTCATTTGAAAATAAGTTTTAGTGAAGAGAGCCCTAATCTCTGGTAAGGGAGATTAGGGATTGAGAGCCCCCGTGGTTTTTCCCTCTCTGTAGGGTTTTCCACGTAAATTCGTGTCTCCGTCTTTGTGCGTGCTTTGTGTGTTTGATTCTAACAATATATAATAATGAGAGTCGTAAGAAAACTGTTGTGAGTGCCTCTAATGGAGATAAGAGATATTATCTAGTGGACATATTTAGAATCTTCATGCATATATAAGCAATATAAACATCTTGAATTAATATTCTAATGACTCTCATACTACTAACAAGTGATAGCAAGAAATGTAGTCATAATAATATTAATATCGAAAAGGTAATATTATGGTATTTTCAAAAGCCTCCTATTGATTGCGATTTTTGGGTCTTGCTGAAGTAAAGGGGCTTCTAATTTGTGGATTGCTTGGATGAAGAGATTTATGACTGTTGTCTTTTACTACGTTTTACATAATAACCTTTGAAAGAGGTAGTTCAATCACATACTGGTGTTAAGAAGGGATATTCTTTTGTGCCTCTTCGTTTAATTTTAGTATTTGAGGTGTTGTAGTAATGGTTGACTTGGGTTGTCTAGGGTGGTTGTTTCATTGGGTACCCAATTCATGCTTTGTCCATTTTGATATGGAATATCGCTATTTATCTGTGAAGGGTGCTCTTAGAGAGGCCATGCACATTTTGGCATTGGTGGAGTTTTTTTAATAGATAGATTCTCTAATTTGCAAATCAATCATGAGAAAATTTACGTGTTTACCCTTCATTCTCTTTGAGGAGGATGCATGTAAATGTGGGTTGGGCGTTAAAGATGCCACAATATGGCATACCTTCAAGTATCTAAATTTTCCACTAATCAATGTCAAAATTTGACAGTCCGATTAGGGTTCTTAAAGATGGAGCATAAGTTGGATAATTGGAAGGTAAGGCTCCCATCTCAATAGGACATGCTAATACCACCAATGTCTATTATCGTCCATACTAGTGCTCTAATCTATACGTATATTGCAAGATCTTTTTCTGGTTTGGTTTTGTATGTGATAATGAGAAAAATTACATTAGAAGATTACCCATAGTCATCAGGATAGTTGAGAATAGCAGGTAGTGGGAGCTAAGATTGGGGGAGATAAATAGAGCACTTCTTATGGTGTGCATAATTAGGTTGTGTGGTCCTAGTGAAAACTTGTTGTACATATTAATTATTGTTAGAAAATGAAGAATGCGGAAGCGTAATATCAGAGATACATAATAAACATGAAAGAACAACATGATTTTACGTGGAACCCTACTCATGAGGAGCGGGATGAAACCACGAGAGAACACCTCAAAGGACTGATGTGTTCATTGAACTTTCTATCATCTGATACAATGGGTGTGTGGTTTCTTATATAGCCTCCACTAACCCTTCAAGTCACACCACTAGTAGATGTGGGACTAAACTATTGGATGTTGGTAATTGGGCCTTAAAGGGATCCAATTACCCATCTAGAAAAATAGAACAGAATCTCAAACTCACAATACAAGACACTACAAACAATATCAACTCAATGCAAACACAACTGTTGGTTGCTATTGAGGATGTTGCTTCTCATGTCGTGTATGTGAGGAGGAACAAATGGGCTGGAGTGTGAGGGTTTCCTTATCGGAGAACACGTGACATGTACTACGCTTGTCAGATTCATTGAAACTAAATGAGTCTCCTCATCGGAGTACTCCGGACTGTCACATGTAGAAGACTGAATCATGTGGATAAATACTCCATCTCTGAAGGGTCGAACTGAAAGCCATGGAAACATCCTCGTCAGAGTCCATGGTCGTTGGAGAATAGAGTCTGAAAATCTCCTTGTCGGCGAACTGGCTCAGACTCTACTCTAGAGTCCCTATGAAACTACATGAAAACCCTAGCCCACATGGCATAGGGAATGGGATCTCTACTTTTGGAGTCCCTATGGATCATCTGAAAACTTTGAGGCCAAAACAAAGATGGGGACCACACAAATGATGATAATCATGTGTGCGTCATTATTAAAGACTCGGAACCAATCTTAACATCGAGTCTAAAACTGTAGAGTCTGAAATCTGGCTGACCTAGAATATTAAGAATATGATATCTGAGTTTGTTGAGATATTTGTACCTCATTGTATTTATTTCTTATTTCTATTTCTTTCATGTGCTGCTTATGTAATTTACCCAAGGTTTTTCTCCTATATAAGAGAGCCCTAGTGTCTCTATACTGACATGCAATTATATTCTTCCAACATGGTATCGGAGCAACCGTCCTAGATTGGGGTTCTCATATCTCACCAAAACTGTAACCCTACACCCGCCGCCACATGCCCCTCTCGTCAACCGCAAGTCGCCACCTGCCCCCTAACCAGTCATTTTCTCTCATCATCTTGTGGGCTGCCTTTTGCCCCCCCACAGCCTTACGGGCTATCTGTCGATCGGCCGTAGCCGCTCCTATGGGTTGTGGGCCACCTCATCTCCTGCGGACCGCAGTCCAGCTGTTGCCGTATTATTTTACGATCTAATTTCGACCAGAAACTGTGATTTTGGACATATAAATCATGTTTTCTGGCCCTAGACTACAACAAGGGTTGAAGAGGATGGTTTTATGAGTCTACACGTATAACCAATCCATTATATGAGTGTGTAGACTTGCTCAGAGAGTCTATTCCTAAGTTTTATTCTAGATTTTTGGCATTTTTTATCATGGCATAGAACAAGAATGCCATATTTTTGTCATACGATGCATTCAAGGACCCGGCTCCCAGATGGATGTACAAACTACAAGTTGTGGTCCATGCAGTTTCGCACCCTTGAAGTGCCATAACAAGGAACATATTTTGACTGATTCTAAGCCGACCGACAAGATTGCCAACAATAGTGCCATAACAAGGCTAATGCTTATTGGAAGTAAGATGATGCCTATGGATGGATTTAGATCTCCAGGACCCTCACCATAGAGATTGCCAACGACATTTTCAATCAACCCACAACCAAGACTATGTGGGACATCCTAGCTGACACATATGGGCAAGCCAAGAATGAGAGCAAGATCCTCCAATTGCAGTATGACATATTCTCGATCAAGCAGAATGGTCAGCCTCTTCATGCCCACTTCTCGCATCTCCGAGGCATGTTTGAATGACTTTATAGCCTTATGCCCATTACTAACAGCACAAAGCAGAAGCAGGCATACCTAAATGCCACTATGATAGGAATCTTCTTGTCATCCCTTTACTCTGAGTATGATTCATACACATACTCAACTGCTTACTGGAGAGACGATATCACTAATGGAGGTTGTCTACAAGAGGTTGAGCAGAATCACTACTTTGTCTACTACCATGGCCCAAACTCCCTCTGTGATGGCAACTTCTCGCAGCAGAGGGAATACTTCTCAGTTTCATGGATGAGGATCCCGTGATCGAGGAGGAGGACACCAATGTGGCCCATGCTTGTACTGCCATCGTCCAAGTCATTCGGAGGAGACATACTATCTGAAGCATGGATATCCTACGTCTGCCCGTGTAGTCGAGCAGACAGAAACTACTCTGACTCTTTCTCATGATACGAGGTTGGACAATATTGTCTCTAGATTGAAAGAAATGATGACCACACCGCCCACCCCAGCTACAGGATCTTCGGATGTTACAGCTGCTGCCAGAGCTTCTACGAGTTTGTCAGGTATTGCTTGAACTTACTAGTTGTAGCAATTCGGATTTACTGATGGGATCATGGACTCCGAAGCATCTCATCATATGTATGGAGATCGAGCTTAGTTTAATTCTTACATATCTATCCCTCCTGGTAGATCGGTGTGATTGAAAATGGGGTTCATCTACCCATTGTTGGTTAAGGGGAGATTTTCCTAGCACCCTTGATGCGCATGCAGAATGTCTTACATGCTCCAATATTTTGGATGAATCTTTTGTCTATTAGTCTTATTACAAAAGATTTACATTGTCGTGCCATATTTGACCCATCTTCTCTTGTGTTTCAGGGCATACTCACGGGCAGGGTGATTGGATGTAGCCGTGAGCAGAGAGGACTTTACAGACCAGTCTAGTCTCCGTGTGCTGGTGTTGCTACCATTCCTTCTGGATCGGTTTCTCCCCTCATGTGGCATCTTAGCTTTAGACACTTTCCTTTGCAGAAGCTGTGTCATGTTCTCCTCAGATCTCTACTTATACTACCTTGGAGTGTGAGGCTTGTCAGCTTGGGAAGCACCATCGTTCTTCTTTTCTGAATAGCCATAGTCGTCACAACAATCAGTCATTTGAGTTGTTTCATTTTGACATTCGTGGTCCTTCCTTGTCATGTTCCCAATCATCAGGGACATCGGTTCTATATGGTCGTTGTGGATGATTTCTCTAGATTATCTTAGGTATTCATGTTAAAAAATAAGTTCGAAGCTGGTCCTGTCATTAAATCATTTCTTATTAAAATTAAGAATATTTTCCTTCTAATGTGAAGTTTATTCGCACTGATAATGCCTTGGAATTATCCACTTTACAACTATTTGACTTTCTCAGATCTCTTGGTATTATTCATCAGACTTCTAGTGCTTACACTTCGCAAAAGAATAGTGTTGCGGAATGTAAACACCATCATCTTCTTGATGTCACAAGGATTCTTTTGATTCATAGTCGAGCTCCTCATTTGTTCTGGGGTGATGCAGTCCTTACTACATGCTGCTTAGTGAACCGCATGCCTTCCACTCTCCTTGGAGAAATGGTTCATATCTTGATTGTATTTCCTGAGAAGGACCTATTCTCTCTTACTCCTAGGGTCTTTGAGTCTATGGCTTTTGTCTACAATTTTACTCCTGGTCGTGACAATCTCTCTCCAAGAGCTATTAAATGTGTGTTCGTTGGATATTCTCATACCCAAAAAGGGTATATATGTTCTGTTCCTATAGGGAGAAAGTATTATATGAGTGATGATGTCACATTTTTTAGTCTATTATGTATTTCTCTCCTACAAGTGACATGTTGTCTAACTATGACTCTAGAAAGGATGTTTTTGTTCCAGCACCTCTGTTATCTCCACCAGTACCACCTCATGTTGAGTCACAATCATCTCCACCACCACCTCCTCTACCACCCCCACCTCTGTCTACCCTGACACAATTCTTGTCACAGTTTTACATTTGCAGGCCCTCTACTCGCCCCTCTGCTCATGCGCCTTCCCCATCATCCGGCATGCTTCAGGTATGTACTGAACGCATTGTTTCTACTAACGAGACTGGTGATATGTTTATACCACAGGATACTATACAGGAGGAGTTGATACTAGAGAACAGAGAGGCTGATGATTTTGATTTACCTATTGCCTTAAGGAAGCCGCGTCGAAACTGTGCCACTTATCCTCTTGCTGCTCTTGTTTCCTTGGATCATCTTTCAGAGGAGTACAAGCGGTTTGTTGTGGGACTCTCTGTTGTCACTATCCCACAAACATACCATGAGGCAGTATAAGATAGTAGCTAGCGGCTTGCATGGAGGAGGAGATGGTCGCTTTGCAGTCTTGTGGTACCTGGAGTGTTATTTATGCTCCTCCAGGTGCCTCTCTTGTATGGTGCAAATGGATCTTTACGTTAAAGCAACAGGAAGATGGCAGTGTGGATTGCTACAAGGCAAGGCTTGTAGCACGAGGGTTCACCCAGACCTATGGGGTGGACTATCAGGATACCTTCTCGCCAGTGGCTAGACATTCGACATTGCACATTCTTCTATCGGTTGTTTTGACTCGAGACTGGCCTTTTTACCAACTTGATGCGAAGAATGTGTTTCTATATGGAGATCTACATGAGGAGGTATATATGCAGCAACCACCGGGGTTTACTGCTGAGGGGGTCTCAAAAGGTGTGAAAGCTCCGTAAGGTGATCTATGACATGAAACAGAGTCCAAGAGCTTGGTACCAGAAGCTGTCAGAGTTGATATTAGCACCAGGGGGTTTGCACGGTACACTGTGGATCATTCACTTTTTGTTTAGAGGACGTAGAGAGGTATAGTTGCCATTCTGATTTATGTTGATGCTATTATTATCACATGTGATGATGAGAAGGGCATTCAAACTGACAAGGAGTTCCTAGGTCAGTAATTTGTGACTAAGGATCTTGGTAGTCTTTCTTACTTCCTTGGATTAGAGTTCACAAGAACTAGAATGGTCTTGTGATGACCCAGAGGAAGTTTGTGACTAATCTTCTTCTTGAGACAAGGATGATAGGGTGCATGCCTGCTACTACCCCTATGGATCCGAGCATGAGATTATATGATGATGATAGTGAGGAGGTGACAAGAGGAGATACATGGAGCTTGTTGGGAAGATCCTCTATGCTACTATCAACATGCCTGACATATCCCTTATGTAAGCAAAGTGAGCTAGTTCATGGTGCAACCTAGGAAGGTTCATATGGATGTTGTCTATATGATTCTGAGATATTTGAAGACTTCACCTGGTATTGTTTTTATATTCAACATAGGTACTTCTCTTTAGGTAACAAACATATGTATATGCAGATTATGCAGGATGCCCTAGAGACAAGGAAGTCTACTTCTAGCTTTACTATTTTTCTTGATAGCTCACTCGTGTCATGGAAAAGCAAGAATAGACGGTGATTGCTAGATCCATGTAGAGTCTGAGTATAAAGCCATGGCTCAGGGGAGCACAGAGATGATGTGAGCTAGATCGGTCTTGACTGATCTTGTAAGTTGAGGTGCCTCTTTCCATGTAAGCTTCTATGCGACAACCAAACACCTCTTTTTATTGCCTATAATTCTGCATTCCATGAACGAACCAAGCATATAGAGATGAATTGACGCTATACCAGAGACATGATCCAGAAGGGTCTCATATCCACCTCCCATGTTTCTACTGGAGAATCAGACTGTTGATATATTTAACCAAAGCCCTTGCTAAAGGTGCATTCGAGAGATGTTGTTCCAAGTTGAGCATGATAGACATATATGCTCCAACTTGAGGGGGAGTGCTGAAGATATTTGTATCTCATTGTATTTATTTCTTATTTCTATTTCTTTCATGTACCACTTATGTAATTTTGCCAGGGCTTTTCTCCTATATAAGAAAGACCTAAGGTCTCTATAATGACATGCAATTCTATTCTTCCAACAGAATCTCACCTGTAACTCTATAGAATACTCCTCATTTCTCCCATACTAGTCAGAGAATGATGACATCGTCCGAGTTGGGAGAAGACAAGAAAAAGGGGAGAAAAATCAACAAGTCGTCATAATTTTCCTTTTTTTCTTGGCTTTTCCTTTTTATGAGTCGTCCATTTTTTAGCTTTTTTTTTATTTTTGGGCTATTTTCCTTATTTTAGTTGTCTCTTTCTTTTTGTAAATAAGCCGTTCAAATTTTTTTCGGCTTTTCACTTCTCTTTCTTTTTTCTTAAAACTATCCACCTCCCTTTTTTTCCCAGCCTACTTAGGTGCAAACAATCAGTGATATTGTCTCTCTCCCCTTTTTATTTTTTAAGTAAAGAAACAACCCATTTGGGCTTTTATTTATGGTTCCCTAGGAAACATCAAATCAAATCAGCCCCCGATGGGGTTCCTTTGGGTATCGACGTTGTCAAAAACCCTAGAATAGACAAAACTCGTCCTGGCAGAGGCGGCTGAGGAGAGAGAGAGGGCAGAGGATGACCGCAACGAGGAGGTGGAGGGATCTACGAGAGGAGGCCACTGCTGAAGATGGGGCCTCCGCCCTTTGAGAACTGAAGGATGCTCCTCCTAGAGCAGGTGGATCATCGATGGGAAGAGCACCTGGGAGGAGCGTCACATGCGCTCTTCAGAAGAGGACTTAATTTTCCTCTTCTTCAAGATGCCATTGTATGTTAAGAAGAGGAGGTTGTTTCTTCTGGGGATATGTTGAGGACTGCCACCGTCACCGATCTGGATAGCTTAAGCACCGCCAGGTTTTGCGGCTGAAGGTTGGTCGCTGGAGATCAAGCACAACCTACACGAGAGAAGAAATAGGGGCTCCATCAACGCTGCATGTAGAGTGTTGTTCATCGGCTTCTTTGAACTGGGGTTGCGCACGAGAAGGGTTGCACCACCACCGCTGGGATCGTCCTGATGGTTGCTCCACCAGAATTTTTTTCTGATCTTGGGTTTCTTGAGATGGAACCCTAGTGTTGCTGATGGTGTAGATCTTCAGTGAATTGAACCTTCTCCTTTAACTTCAGATCATACGTCAGGATCAGAACATATATAAAATGAACCACTTTGATCATCAATGGCATCGGGCGTAGAAAATTAAGGTTCCATCAGGAACCCTAGAACAAATCGTGTGTTGAACAACAAATCTTGAACTCGAACATATCTTCCAAATATGTAGAAATTAGGATTTCAAAAGAAACCCTAGAACTTGAATGATATTGAATACATCTGCTCTGATAATTGAATCTCAAAAAAAAATAAAGAATATAAAAAAAATCCTTGAGAATCGAACCCGCTTTGATAGCATGTTAAAAAACGAAGAATACAGAAGTGTAATATCAGAGATAGAGAATAAACATGAAAGAACAACATGATTTTACGTGGAACCCTACTCTGTGGGGAGTAGGATGAAACCACGGGAGAACGCCTCAAAGGGTTGATGCATTCATTTAACTTTCTCTCATCTGATACAATGGGTCTGGGGCTTCTTATATAGCCTCTAATGACCCTCCAAGTCCCACCACTGGTAGATGTGAGACTAAACCACTAAATATGGTAATTGGACCTTGGAGGATCCAAATATCCATCTACACAAGTGATACATATACTACAACAATTGTAATTATTTGTTATTTTTCCTCCATGATTGATATTATCACTACGAGTGTGCAATTTCCTTCCACATATTTTAAAGAAGTATTTCCTAATATTCAATGATATTGCATGACCTTTTATTAGGGTCAGTCTAACAATAATAATCATACTTGTTTCTTATGTAATTAAAGGGTGAAGATTTTTTCTTGGGTGGATTCGTCTTGTGTTGCTGACTTTTGGAAGAGTTTTAACCATTCAACCCTGTAGACTCATGTTAAGAGAGCGATATCTTACTTTTTCTTGGGTATTAGTGCAAGCTAGGAATGGCTTGACCTTTAATGGCGAGGGTTTTCCCATAGGAGTCATGGAGATGATGTGGCTTAAGATCGTATTGACCGTAATCGAATTATATCTTAATTCACTTATGATATTATCCATGTGAAATTATGACAACAATAAACATCACAAACAACTTGTGATGCATGATTGAACGAAGCACATTGACATTGTGTACCAGTTGATGGTCTCCATTTCGTCACGTTTATTCTTTCATTTTGGCCTTAAATCCCTAGCTAAATGCATGTATATATCATTAATATATCAAAATAAAATACTTTATAAACTGTACAAAATACTATATAAAATATTGTACATTATTATATTTAATTACAAAATAAAAAAGTAAATAAAATACCATAAGCAGTGTTCAGAAATGCGGTCCATGCGGCCGCATATGCATATTCAGCCACTTGACCGAAGCGCATATGCTATATGCAACAATATGCGGTCAAAACACATATGCAGTCCGACTACGCGGTATACGCGGCTGCATATGTGGCCGCATATCTGAACAAAGGGATTTTCTTAAAGGATTTCATGCGTCTTTTTTAATCCATAATATGTCGATGACACATTAACTTGATTTTTTCCGACCAACTTTTATATCATCATTTACATCGATGCATCATTTTATTTTCTCTTATATGTCGCATTTGGTAATATAATATAAGGTATTTTTCTCATATCAATATCTTTCCATTGTTCATAACACTTATTAATGAACTGTTTATTTCCTTTTGTATTTTCTACCATTGAAATTCATTCTAATTCTTCGAATAAAACATGAAATAATTGACTAATAAA